>DWNE01000749.1:0-25943 GCA_018249875.1 Cecropterus toxeus | reverse complement strand
GTGATCGGATTTTTACCACTGACGTCTGTTAAATGGCTGTATTTGGGGTAATAAAATACTTTATATAAAAACAAAGAGTATATTGTATAACTAGCCTCTACATGATGAGGGTATGTTGCGTCTGTAAGTCCGTATTAGAAATTATTT
The DNA here is from genome assembly GCA_018249875.1 of Cecropterus toxeus. Taxonomy (NCBI): domain Eukaryota; kingdom Metazoa; phylum Arthropoda; class Insecta; order Lepidoptera; family Hesperiidae; genus Cecropterus; species Cecropterus toxeus. The sequence continues at coordinate 25,796 of DWNE01000749.1, read as the reverse complement.
TTCACTGCTTTACGGTGAAGGAAAATATCCTGAGAAATCCTACACATCTGAGACTTTTTAAAAAATAGTTCTCAAAGGTGTGTGTAATCTGCCAGTTTGCATTTGCCCAGCGGGATGGTTTATAGCTTACTAACCATCTCTCATTAGAAAAACAGATACTCGTAGATTATAAGAAGGTATTGATATAATGCCATCATTGAGCTATCTATAAGTTTGAAAAATTTAACAAGTAGGTGTTTATTCAAACAAGATTCGTTATCAAAAATAAAGACATAATAAGCAGGTTAAGTAAATAACTTTAGTAACATTGAATAAATTCTACCTATAGCAATGAACAACACAATAATTATTTATTTATTAAACAATATCTTCATTCCAATTTTACTGTACCTAATACTGCGACTATATCAGTCTTCGAACTAGATTTATAAAATAGTATTTTAACTTATCTAGTGTCTAATCTACTAGATTTAAAAAAAACACTAATTTACCAAATTAATAACACAGTCAATAGTTACCAATTTGCCAAAAAATAATCTAATCTCCCATTTCTTCTACAGCATCCTCGAACTCCGGAAAGAGAAGAGTAGAGACGCAGCGCGGTCCAGGCGAGGGAAAGAGAACTACGAGTTCTACGAGCTGGCGAAGATGCTGCCTCTCCCCGCCGCCATCACCAGCCAGCTGGACAAGGCGTCCATCATCAGACTGACCATCAGCTACCTCAAGCTACGTGACTTTTCCGGACATGGGGACCCGCCGTGGAGTAGGGATCCGCCACCAACAAGCAAAGCTCTGAAAGGTAAGTTTAATATTTTATCACCAAAGACTATAGATGGAACGACTACATGACCGTAACTATTGTATACAACTTCATATACATTTACTTTAATCTATCTAAATACATATAACTCAAAGGTGACTGACATAGTAATCTATCAACGCACAGCCCAATCCACTGGACGGATCGGGCTGAAATTTGTCATGCAGGTAGATGTCATGACGTAGGACTAAGAAAGGATTTTGACCAATTTTACCCTCAAGGGGATAAAATTGGGAATGAAATTTTGAATTAAACTTTGTCAATTTTTATACTTCTTAACGAGAGCGAAGCCGGGAACAAAAGCTAGTTCACTATAAATAGATAAATATTGGTTTTTAGCTGAACTTAGACACGTATGTGGTATACGTGACTATATTCTAGAATTACCAGAAATTCCAGAAACGTGCGTGCAATCCAACTCATGGTAAATGACTATTGGTTCCCAGAGAAATCAGATAAGATTAGTATTAAAAAATACTTTAAAACGCTTTCTACACTCATAGACCCACAGTAGGATTCTCTCCTTTGTCATGGGTGCCATGGACACACAAAGACGAATACGCTCTGGGTCTAGGTGTTTACCTAGACCCAGAGCAGAAATCTAAACTCATCATTTACATTTCTGTCTGGCCGGGGTCGAAACCGGAACCCATTGCGTGTTACACCCGTATGGTGACCACTCCGCCACGTGGGTAATCAAATTCTTACTTACGATAGTTTTAAATATAATATTCTAATAGCAACAAATTTTTATAGAGATGACCTACTTGACAATTAGGTAATAAGATTTATTTTAACATAAACTTTACGTTAATGCTACGACGTAGCTAAAATGCTACGGTTTGTTATCTCAAACGTGGTTGTCAAATGTATTAATATTTGATAACCATTTTTTACATTTATATGTTAGGAGAAAAATCGAAGGTTAGATTAAGTCTATAATAACAATAAACATTAAAATTTAATATAACAAAAACAAAAACCCCGAATGCTGAAAGTGAAATTTGAAAAATGAGTGGGTACTACAATCATAAAATTGGAAACAGCAATAAACATAAAACAGGTAAGATACTTCACAAAATGAAATCTTTATACTCAAAATAAACGGTGTGGTAATATTTGTTAAATATTGTCTAAAAAATTAATTATATTTATTTTTAAAATAAGCAATTTAGACGCAATATTAGCTTATGTTCCAAAATAAAAACACATTCCGCCACACCTCTTAAAATACCCACCCCTCTGTTGAACTATGCAAAATGACTGAGTAGGTTTAAAATAACCAGGAGGGTTCGCAAATCAGATTTGCCTTCGTCAAGTCATTGTCGGCGTTAACCGCGTTAGGCGGTACAGACAGCAAAATAATTGGTTTAGTACTAGATTTTAACAGCTATGTTAATCGCTAATGTGTGAGTTTGGGAGACATATTTTCGAGGCAGCAGTGATAGGCTAATGGTTGAAACTCGGCCTCTCAATCGAGGGACCGAGGTTCGAATCCCACGCTCGACTGATTTGTCTTAAATTATATGCGTATTAGAATTTGATTATCACTGCTTTACGGTGAAGGAAAACATCGTGAGGAAACCTGCACATCTGGGAGTAAAAAAAAGAGTTCTCAAAGGCGTGTGAAGTCTACTAATTCGTACTTGGCCAGTGCGGTGGACTATGGCCTAAAAATCTCTCACTCTGAGAGAATTATTTATTCAATTATTTTACAAACCGCAACACTTTTGTATGTCTCGTGATATGTAAGGCTGCCAGAAAAAATATTTTTCAGGGAGTCTTAGCACAGTATCAAATCATGGTACTAAACAGTCAGTTGTCTAAATCTTCAACAAAACCTTCAACAAAAACAAGAAAAAAAAATCGTGTAAATGAACTGTAATTCAATAAGTGTAAATAAAAAAAAACATAACATATACATTAACATTACATTTAACATTACATTATTAATTAACATATACATTATTTAATTGAATATCTACTCTCAAAAAATATAACATAGTAAAACATCATTCTATACGACTTTGAGAATAAACTGCACAATGTAGGATAAAATAGAATTAGAGGGTAAATCAAAAGTATTGACAGGCGAGGCGTGTACGCAAATAAATGTACCACAGGGACTGATTCACCGCAATGCTTCAAATTCACAGAACAAATACTGATATGTTATAAATTATACAAATACGTTTTTTATGTGCAGTATTTTGTTTGTAAACATTAATTCGTGGAAATAAAATAGGTATCACTCATAAGAAAATACGACACGTTAACATTTATAAATATTTTTTTACCAAAATGATGCAAATATTAAAAGTTGTATAAAATGACAATTCTCTTAAATAAGAGAAATATGCATATAAGTCAGTTCCTCTGTCGGTTTGTCCGTCTGTCTGCCACCAGGCAGTTGAAATTTTGACATGTGATGTAAGTATTTCTGTTGCCGTTATATTACTTAAAACAAAATAAAATAAATATTTAAGGTGGGCTCCCGTACAACAAACGTGATTTTATTGTTTTTTAGGGTTCCGTACCCAAAGGGTAAAACGGGACCCTATTACTAAGACGGACAGACGGACAGACAGCGGGTCTGTCTGTCTGTCTCCAGGCTGTATCTCATAAACCGTGATAGCTGAATTTTTCACAAGTCTTGTCCCCAGCGGACAATAAATGACGATGACGGTTGACGATGAATTAATATTACTGTAGTAGAGATTAATTACGAATAAGTTCCTGCGTTTCATTATTTGGGTAATCCTGGTGACGAATTTGATAGACAATGGACAGGTAAATGGAGATTTTTGTGGTTTGATGAGTCAAATTTTAGTTTCGTCAGGAATCATGTACGCACGGAAATATAATTAATTGGCAATTATGTTACTTGTTATTTTTGCCATTTTATCATTTGTTACTATTATTTTAACGGGTATTCAAGGCAACTCTATAATTTATGTAATTAGTCCGAAATTGGTGTAAAATTAATGTAATAAAAGCTATGAAAAAATGTGTCTAAAATTATAAAATGTCTCTTAAAAAAATATATTAACATATAGATTTATTGTTGTTCATTTATTGTTTTTTATTTATTATTGGGTATGTATTTACAAACTGGAAACTAATTCGTTTTATCTAAGTTCTTTAATATATGTAGGTAACATTGGTAAATAGATAGAACTTCTTAACAAAACAAAACCGAAATACCCCAAAAAAACAAAATCAGCTTCCTTAATTCATTTTGTTTATCCACTCTACACATGTGCAGAGGTTTTTTAGCTTGCACTATCTCCAAATTCGTAACAAGTGTACCGAAGCCCCACGACAAATCCAATTTCAACCCCTAACGCAGTTAATGCGACCACGGGGCGAATCAGTGCGTATGCCGCTGTCATTTTAACTCAATTTTCAAGCGTTCCCACCTAGTCTCGCGGTATCATCTATATAATAAAGGTAAAAGTTCTGCGTGTCTGTAGGTTACAAAAAATAGTTTGAAGAATCGAAAACAATTGAGGAATGAAATTTCTATAGTTCGTTTGTCTGTGTGTTTGAAATAGAATCATACCAAACCCACTGAGTTTAATTATAATAAGTATATAGTGTCTTGTTGTATTAGGTATTGATACATTTAGTATATATTTAATTGTAATCCATTTATTCTATCAAAAGTATTACAATTTAAAATTATGTTACATTTTTTAATCACGATTCAAATCGCAGGAAAATCGCGAGGCGCAGTTCTAAGATTAGATTGTCCGTCTGTCATTGCAAAATAATTGACAGTAATTGACTAAAAAACTACATTGTAGATATTGAACGATATTTTCTTAAATTTGCGTAATTGTTTTATGAACTAACCTTTAAAATGTCTTTCTACAATATTAAAATATTATACTTCTATGTTTCATCTTGGTACAAGCAATTAAAGTCTAAACCGATTTGAATGAGACATTCGTATTAGGTAGATCATTTACGTTTTTACAATAATTAATCATCATATACAAACTACTAAAATGTAAACTTTATTTCCATGAAAAAACAAAAATTGAGAATAAACGTATAATAGGATGGAGTCGCGTGTAGAGGCTTGTTTAAAAAATACATTGACATAAAACATGAGCATTTAGGGGCCTCAAAATTGTCTTATGAAATGTTTTGGGGGCTAAATTTTCGAGTTTCCAATGTACTCACGTACGCAATAAAGTGGGGAACAAAGCATCGATTTATACGAATATTGCAAGATTGATAACCGCTGTTTTAGTGCATTCGTATTTTGGACGTGTCTTTAAATTTATGCTTTTCAAACTGTCCTTATTAAATCTTATTTCTTAGTCATTGCGTATTGATATGCATATATAATAGCTACGGTTTATGTAAAACTGTTCAATGTAGCGTGATCAAGAATCGCTTGGATGACCGACGTCAACCCATTCTTGACCTACTGTGGGGTATGGGTTATTTTATAGGATGAGAGAATTTCAGGCCAAAACCCTCCGCGCTTTGAGAAATTTAGTTTTTTTAAAGTACCTATTCTATAATGTGAAATTTTACTTTTTTTTTGTAACGCAGCGTTGATTAATTTCTAATACGTACATAATTTCAGCAAAATGTGATGCGTGCTTGGGATCCGAACCTCACTGTTCAATCTCTCTGCATGACCAATTACCATCAAAACACGGTTCTAAGAAAATCCGTGAGTCCCAAAGAGTAGTTTTAGTAAAGCCTGCGGGTTGCAAGAAGGGTCGCGGTTTGATGACCGCTAATCTAGAAACACGCGTTTCTATATTTTATTTCATACTACTGCCACCATCAATCAAATAACTTTACTTAATTAACATGTAAGTCTAACCAACTAAAGTTAACATTAATTAAATTACTTCATTTAATTAACATGTTAATCTAACCACGTAAAAATTTCAACGCAATGTTACATTCAAAGCGTAAACAATACGAAATCACGCGAACTTATAAGATTTGTCAACACCCAAATTGTAATTCACCGGTATTAAAAATTATCGAATTAATACTCCCCGCGCCCACTGGGACAATGCGCGGCGGATTGGGGCAAAATTTTTAATCTAATCAATTAGCAATCAGTGCAAGCGATACACCGCTTGTTAGTGCTGATTATTTGGCGAACGTGACTTGGTTAGTTATTCAAATTGGGGGTTCGTTTGACGATTTTGTCAGCGCTGTTAAATTGTTACCACTGTGCAGGCGCTTGGGTTTGTGTTAGAATGGATAATAGTTTCGGATTTGATTAACTTTAACTGTGGGTTTTAAATGAGTTGAATATAGTTCAGTATGATTTTATGCATCTTTATAAGCATTTATATATTGTGGAATCAGTATGGCCAACTTGGGGGTTTCCCCCTGCATTTAGAGGTTTTGGTTATGCCAGTTTTGATCAGGCCAGGGTGATTTTTTTTGCTGTCAAATGCTGAAAGTATTTGGAGATTTTCAGTTGAAATAAAGGGTTTTATTTAAATGATCTTAAGGGGAAAGTTTTTAAATAGTTGACAATACTGGACCGGGTAAGTACACTGCCGTACATGTTTTCTGAAAAATAGATCTTGCTCAGTGGAAATAGATTACTTGATGACTTAAACATGAGGTGATCAGATTAATCCTAAGTGCATCTAAAGTCGGCTTGTTGAGTCCCTGTTCAATATAGAATTGGGCGCAGTCTATGAACGGCAGTGGCTTCTTACAGGTGGACTGCATGTTCGTTTGCTATTTATATATTAGATAAAAAAAAAAGATTTTATACATGTTATAAAAAATATGACACAAAATATTCTCACTAATTGTCTACTTCAGTTTTTACTAACGGCCTTTAACGCTATGACATCAGTCAGACTGCACCTCCGTCCGTTTCCTTGCAAAAATGTCAAATGCACAACAAAATAGTGTGCAAATTTAATTTCTCGTTAATGTCGGCAATCCAAATTATAATCCAGTTACGGCAAATGTCAACAGTCGCCAATTATGGAGCAATGTGCATAATGGTGCTAATTGATTGATAGGCTTCTATGAACTAGCTGGCGGCTGACAAATTACTGTTCGATTGAATGGTCTCTTTATATAGTACGATACGATTTGCATTTAATATTTTAGTAATAAAAAAACAAACAAATATGCAGTCTATTGATGGTAAGTGGTCGTTGCCGTCAATTTAAAGAAACACTTCAAACACCTTAAACACTCTCTACACTCATAGCCTCACAGTAGGATTTTCTCCTGTGTCGTGGGTACCACGGACACACAAAGACGAATACACTGTTTGTGTATTCGTATATGTTTGTTAATCATAGATGCGTTTCTACGCTGTGAGGCTGATCACCTCCTCATATGAACCGGCAAACACACTTTTATACCGAAACGTAAGAACTGCTCCACACTGGTGGCATGGAGGTGGCTACATCTTGCACAGAAATATGGAAAAAAGATCATTTGATATATCCCTAAAATATATAATTTAGCACATTGACGCGCTCCGCGTGGCGGATTGGATACATACTGGTCTGACACGCAGTGGGTCCCGGCTTCAATCCCCGGCCAGACAGATATGTGAATGATGACTTAATTTTTCTGTTCTAGGTCTGGGTATTCCTCTTTGTGTCCATGGCACCAACGACATAGGAGAATCATTCTGTGGTTTTATTAGTAATTTTACTATCGTGTTAGTTAAAATACCTTAGTGTTAGGCGAGTAATTATTCGTGCATGACTCTGCAATTTCATTATCTAGGTTAATAATAAGAACTAGATTACCGATTCAGTACTATTGCGTCTTATTAAGTCACAGTGGAATTTTAACCCTAACTTTTAGTTTTAAAAGCGGATTCATTAATTTTGGTTTTTAATTTTTTTGACGAACACTTTTATTTCTTACTTGTTTTAAGTAATACGCTTATTGTTCGTGTTTCGAAATTAGATAATTTACGAATTAATTTTCCCCACATGTTTTTGTTTTTCTTTGGGGATAGTTCTATTATAACTGGTTGATGTATCATAGACGTAAGATGGTCTAAGGACTAAGTAATTCGCCTTATATGAAAGAGAGCCATTTTAGCGTGTACGAATACACATTTGTTTACGTTTGTCTCGTATTTCTCTCTGTTAAACCTTAAAAATACAAGGAAAACACAATATTTCTCAATACAATAACACGAGACAGATAAATTCAGCAAATTAACTCCGCGGTAAACACATGTTTTCTACCCCATCAGCACTGATTTATGGCAGTAGGGCGCCAGCACTCGCGGAGAGCGGACGTGTGTTAACCGATCCTTCGGTTTCATACATGTTTTATCGTATGAGATAAGGGCACATGATTGCGATATGATCGAGTCGTTTTATTTATGACCTTCAAGAAGGTCTATAGATGAGGCAAATTTAAATATATTTTTTTGTATAAAAGTCACTTTATTTACGAATAAAGCGTTTTTTTTTATTAGAATATAAAAATAAACAAGTACTAATGGTAAGATAAATGACCATAGCCACTTGTTATCATAACCAAATAGAATTTATATTGAGCTCTACCATGAATATGTTGTTAACGAAGGATTAAATTGTGGATTAAATTAGGTACTATATGTTTCATAACAGCGCAGCACTTCAACACTGTTATTATGGATCAAAAATATGTGATGGTCACCTTCCAAGAAAAACCTATAAAATATATATAATACCTACTGGAGGTAGCTGTTATACTTCATGTTAAAAACAATAGGTATTAAAACTAAATAAAAAGACTAAACCGCTGAGTTTCCTGCCGGATCATTCCAGTAACGTCGTGTGCTGATTCAGTAATAGTGTAAAATATTGTACACAACTTACAACGTGTAAGTTGTGTACGTTCTCCTATAGGCTTATACAAATTAACGACTTTTATTAGATTTCATTTCACAATCATTTGATGATACCTTCGTGATCATAAAGCTTATTATATTTTGCAAGAAACAACATACGAGTCGTAACGTTAGAATATAGTGAAAAATATCATAACACGTTTATCCCTTGACCGGTGGGGTAATTCGAACATTCCTAATACACCACCGTAAATCACAACGCGGCACATCTGCTGGCAAAATAGAAAAATAACAATAAATAAGGGAAAGAAGGCGACACCAGGGTTAACACGAAATATTACAGGGTACGTGGTGTAGTGGAACGGGACATTTTTCTTTTATTTAAGTGGAATTCGTGGTAGTTCAATGGAACTCGGCTTGTTTGAGTTCGATTCCAAAGAGTTTTAATTGTACATTGAAATCAAAATCATTATACCATATACTTAATATATTTAATCTATATCTAGGTATACTAATATTATAAAGATGAAGAGTTTGTTTGGTTGAATGCGCTAATCTCAGGAATTACTTGTTCGGATCTAAAAAATATTTTTGTGTTGAATAGTCCATTTATTGAGGAAGGCTGTATAACCTCACATTTGGTATGTTTTTTTTCTTATGTCGTAGCAGGTGAAACTGCGGGGCAAAGCTAGTTTATATCTTTGTATATACATTGCGATGAACATTGCACGTTTATGTTTTAGTTCCGGCATTACCTTGCTATGTACATTTCTATGTATAGGCGAAATGTAATCGGTGATCGTTTTGAGTAAACGTAACAAACTTGTAAGGGCGTCGCGCCACATGTCTTGTGGTTGAGAGAGTAAGCCCGTAGCCTCAGAGGTTGTATGCGAACGTATGAAATAAACTGTTATTAGCACTTAGTGTTATATTGAGGGTTTCTTACTCACACACATATCTTTACATGTTAGATCTAACACCAAGATCTCAAACTCTTACTAAGGGCACAGATTGGAATATTTTGCATTAGATTTGCTTTTGAAGCTTTAACTTCTGCTAGAATTCCTCTTCAGTTTTACAATAATACAAAATCATCATGCTTTCGATCTAATAGCAAGTGCCTAGTAAAAAAATCATCTTAAAACCCCTGATGGAAGTTCTTCATAAAGTTGATCAAAGTTGCTACCATCCAGGGTGAAGTTAGAATGTCTCGTTTCTCTCCCTTATTATACCTCACAAAACAGAAGACAACAACGCTTAAAACTGCTTTTATAAGATAAAAATTGACTTGGTAGTACTTCCTATCAGTGGCGACGCAAGACCGAAACTTAATGTGCGCAAGGTATATTTCGCGAGGCCGTGTGATGGTGTAAGAAGGTTATATAAAAAACAATTATTTTATACTTTAAATTTACTTCCGGCTGTGATCCGCGAGGCCTTTTGCACCGCGAGGCCGTATGTCCTCACAGCCCATGCTTACTTCCTCTGCTTCCTAACTAACTACAACTTTAAAGTATTTCGCCTAAAAATAATCAGATTTAACGCTACCCAGTTGTACCAATGTATTATTTTGAACGAATTGCATTTGTGGACTTAAGCCAATATGCCAAAAAGACAATTTATTTCGGTGCAAATAATGATTTTATTTTGGCCTGTCAATACTATAAACAAAGCACCCAACTTTATAAAGAACTTTCTAAGTCTATTCAAGGACCCTCTATTGCTCTTCCGGAACCCGTCGCTAACCCTTCCTAATCCGACCGGTAATGAACTGAACCCTAACCTTTACATATTAAATACTGCCAATGTATTGCTTGTATTGAGTTTCGTGTTCGCGATCTCATCACAATTTTTTTCTTACTGTATGTCTATATCATAAAATGTTAGATTATTATATAATTATTTATATATACATGATTCTAGTTTCAGTAATTAAGTGCTTGCGATGTTTAGTCACAAGTTCACATCTGACTATCCTTTCGTTATTGCGCGTGGAAGTCATATAGTATACTTTCGAAAAATCTTAATTAGGTTACAATGTCTAAATCAATATTTAGAAATATAGGCAATACAGTCGGCGGTATTATGTGATGTAAGTCGAAATACGTGCGTACTTAATTATAATTAGCATTTTTTATGGATAACATGCGCCCGTTCCACGATAAAATCTTTAAGCATCTACGTTGTAAGAACATTTTGGTGTTGCTGTGATCTAGTAATAAGGCAGAACACATAAATATTCCAACGGGAAGCATTTTGATTTTCTTAAATCACTAAAAAGTTAGCGCTTGTGTTATTAAAATTCAATTTAATTAATATTAATCATAGCAAGAGAGATGTAAACGTTTACTACATTTGCATATTTCAAAATAGAGACTTCATTTTAGTTTTAACGACATAAAAGTTTTCGTAATTAATAATTTAAGGTCTCTACAAAACGCAATGTTTGGTGAAACTAATTTTGTTTGAAACACTAATGGTTTTAAATTTATTGTATTTTTAAATGACTTTTAAATAATACCGGTTTGACACGCAGTGGCTTCCGGGTTCGATATCCGGCTAGACAGACAGAAAATGTACTTAGATTTTGTTCTGGGTTAGGGGTGTTAATGTATTTGTCTTTCTGTGTTCACGATATACACGACACAGTATTATCGAACTAGCAAAAGTACTCATTAGGTATTTTACTTGTTTAACGATTAAAAACTTAATAAACTTTACAAATAATAAAATCACACAATCAATTTTTTAAAACTCGATGTCTAAAGATATCGATTTATTTTTGGCCCCAAAACGTATCGAATATTGTCTTTTGGTAACACGCAGAGAACTTACAGGATAAATAATTATTTATATAGGTACCAATACATTATGTTATAACGGAGACTAAAACATGATTTTGTACTTACCATTATCGTCAACCTTGAAATCCGTATAATGCTGTATGATTTTCTTGATCAATTTTCTATAATTTGCAATAATACCTACATTTGGATTATAGTTGAAAAGATAGTATGTTATCGTCGTTATTTACCATGTCATTGTCTGGTAAATATGAAAAGAAAATATCAATGAAGACAGGTAAATATTGATAAACTGCCTACTCTATTCGATCTATCCTTGGATTCTACTAATATCCTACTAACAACAGGAATAAAAATTTCACGTGATTGCACATTTCATTTATAATTAAAAATGAAGTTTAGAGGACTAATTGTCACTTTTGATTTTTTTAGTTTCTTTCATATTTTTGTTTATATTCGTGCTCTCCATGTGTGCTTGAAATCGAACCGAACTAAAATTACTAAATGAGATTTAAATGGTTTAAAAACTTATTTAAAGTACTTACTTTAAGTCAATATTTCGACTTTATTTCAATAAAACCCATGGATTTGATCAAAAAATATTACAGAACAGGTAAATATATAAAAAGTAATACGTCAAATTTACATACGTCTACAATAATTCGTGTAATAAATTATTTGCTCATTATTCTTTCTGTCTTTGTTATTCTGCACTAGGTACAATACAGATGGAACAGATGATTTATCAATTGAAATGACAATTTTGATCACATTTTAATACGAAGACGTAGACTAAGTTTTACTTTATATTACATAGAGTACATGTTTATAGATTTATCAATTGAAAGCTGTATTAATTTTGATCACATATCATTAATTACTATTAATTGAAGTTCTAACTTTATTCTTATTTACTTCTTTGTAAACCTAGAGATGTTTATAGACATTCTAAGTATCCAACTGATCCGTTCATTGGAAGAACAACAGTTTTCCGGCAAACTAGATTGCAAATCGTTTCGCAAATACCTATGGATTCGACTCAATACTTTTATACGGAGCGAAACGTACGGCCAGTTTATTTTCAATCTATAGTTGTGAGCCATTTTTGCGTGGTCCCTTCCCGGTGCATCACAATCATCACATCTATATTGGCACTACGTGTGTGGAATATCAATTCGTGTGTTTCCGGGATTTCGGGATTTTTATTCCGTATCGATCGGTCCGACCGGCCGCGGTGGAAGGGTTACTCGTCCGTGTAATTGGTTACAATTCATTATGGTTATTGAGTACTGATTTTTTGCGTATCGCGTAATGATCTTGAATCGAGCTGTCTGTTAGTTTTCACAATTTCGGAATCTCTGTTTTTTCGGTTTATCAATGGGAATGATTGATTTCGTTGATGGAATGTTGCGTCGAGTTATTTAAGTCTAAATGTAATAATTACGTTTTTCGTTACCTGCTCAACGTTTTCAAGGTGGTAGAGCGAGTACAGTTTGACCAGGGAGTACCTTCGTTACATCTTTTTCTAGCGTGAATCACTCATTTGCATATGAAGAGATGCAAAGTACGAGATAGATTTCTTATGTTGTTTGAAGTAGATTATTGATGGCCATGGACATTTTGTAAAGAGCGACAAATCGTAGGCCTCGATATGTACAGGTTTCCCCTTATCTGGCGTTAATTTCAGGTAGGCATCAGTAATCATTTACCATAGACGATGATGAAAAAAAATAGTGAATTATCCGGAAATAATCGTTCTATATAAAGCTTCGTTACTTAACCCGCAGTTACGAAGACAAAGTTAAAGTAACCAATCAATCGTAGCTGCTCAAGTGGCCAGCCACAAAGGGCGGTAATTCTTCATTAGACGCCCGGTCAAGGATGCCCCTAGGGGTTGGTAATCAACGCTTCCAACTTGTATTATTTTTGAGGGGGTAGTATAGGTACGTTATTGGTACTGTTGGCAAAAGTGTTTTTGTGACTTACAAATTTTCTCTTCATTTAGAAAATTTGTGGGTTGTTTTGTACTTGAAGTATTAAATGACCATGTAGTTCATCTGAAAAGACGTCCCTACCATACATGAATATATGTACGTCTGTGTATAGCCCCATTTAATAGAATCAAATAGAACATTAGAGAAAGGAAACTGAAGTCATCAGCAGATGTGATGTGACTTCTGAGGACCAAAGTGGAGAGACATTAAAAAAAGCATTTATGTAATTCAGTCGTTAAACAAATAAAAAAAAGAAAGATAGTTTAGTGATTACAACAGTTACCAAAAAGAATATCGGTAGGCAAAGTACAAAAGGCTCTATAACTATTTATCTATTCCTGTTATAAATTCTAACGTTAGTTCTCAGTTTAAAATTCGATTTGCAACAATGAAATCGCTGAGAACAATTTGCGAAACCAACTTCTATTCAAACTATGTTCCATGTTTTTGCGCACCCTCCTCTATTAGGCGTGAGTTTTATTTAATTCCGGCTTGTGAAAACACCCCCGGTCAATGTTAGCTCAGCCCGGACAGATGGACAAATACCACTAAATTATTGTTTTTCCTTTTTCTTTATGTCAAGTCGGAAAAGTTTACTTTGCGGGTATTGAAAGTATTGAAGCAATCTCAATAAATTTTGTATATTTTTTATGGAGCAGCAAATAAAAGTACCTTATAAAACAAAATGTACCTTAGCAACTTAGCAAATGAAATGTACTTTAATGGTAACTGCCACCTTTTGACTGTAAACATAATCAACCCTAAATAGAATAGATTTTATATACCCAATAAAATTAAAACACCCCATTAAAATTTTATTTTATTTATCATTTATTTAATGATTTGCCCCGCGATTTCATGTTAGGTATATAATTTTAAATTGAAATAAAACTTATTGGAGTTGATGGCTTAAATTTTAAGATAAACAATAATTCTAAAAACTTATTAAAAAATCCATTGTATCTTATTCGCAGTCATTTAAACAGTATTTTTTTTAAATATGTGCGATGTTCGGGAATGCGGAACTTTCATTCACGTTATATGTATGGATATCGGGAGCAAATTTCCTGTGAATTAGTAGAATTAGATTTAGGTAAGTATACATACAGGTATAGGTATATTGCATAATATGGCTGAAAGCGAAAAAAATGTGCAATTTACATTGCAATGTATGGCGAAGACGTACACAATGATTGTTATGAGAAAACGTGATAAACTTGTACTAAAGGCCTCAACAGTGCTACAAGTTACGAGTTAAAAATCATGAACTTTCTTTTTAAACCCTTAAAATTCCAGCCGTTGAAATATAGAAGCTGAAAGACGATGAAAGACCAATCTTCATTTTAAAGACCCATCATTTTAACCCCTCAAGGTTCTTCTCAAATTTAGCAAAGCTGCTTAATAAGAAAAATGTCATCGAATTAATACGAGTTTATAAAGTTTCTGTAACGCCGTCACAAATTACAGTCATAATGACGACAATATCTGACTAAGGCATATGTTTTATCGCCAGCGATATTAACTATAAGCGAGTGTCAATGTTCCAAACGTTTTTTAAAGAAGGAGTATAAGGGACCTTTTGTGGGTAAAAAGGTGTGGTTGGCTCATTTTCATATGAAGCGACCATCTTCATGGGCGGCAGTGGCCACTTACCATCAGCTGCATGCTCGTTTGCTACTTCAATCTAAAAACAATCATTACACCTATTCCTGCCTAATCTCATCTGTGTTTAGTGCTCCTGTGTTTTGGTCTGAAAGGTGTGGTAAGAACGAAATACTTATCAGAGGCATTCCTGAGCGTAACTAAGTTTTCAAAGGTGTGTCATGCCACGCATCTATGGAAACTTTGAAACAATGATCACATCTGAGGTTACAGATGTACATGGGAGTCAGTGGTTTGAGGCACAATTATAAAAGACTCAACGAAATTTTTGTAAAAAAATATTCACTTTATATTAGGTATGTGACGAACCGCGTGGGAGAAGCGGTCACCATACCGGTCTGACACGCAGTGGGTCCTGGGTTCGATCCCCGGCTAGAAAAAAATGTGAATGATGAGTTTAGATTTCTGTTTTGGGTGTTTGTATATTCGTCTTTATGTGCCCCACGACCCACGACACAGGAGAAAATCCTACTGTGTGCTATGAGCGTAGAAAGCGTTTATGTTTAAAGCGTTTATGTTTTTATTGCGGCATTTTCCCTCGTTCATAGCTACCAAACAGTGGTATGACAAGTCCTTTACCAGTAATACCATACCGTGCGGTGGTAATGAGAAAATTATTCCGCGACTTACCGGCCTTAATAAAAATTTGTTCGCTGGGGTCTATGGAGAAAAATTAATGGCCTTATTTGTTGTACGATGCGATATAATAGCAAGAAAATCGCTTAATATTATATGAAATATAGGTTTATGTATCTGTATGAACTAATTTTGTCGTGTGTGAAACTCGATTAAAGAATTTGCAATACATTTTCAAGCGTTTTCTATTAGAAAATCGTATGTACAATCTTATAATTATTATAAAGCAGTTTCTCAAAATGTGTATTTATTACTCTTTCCTAAAAACTACTTTGCAGATTTCGCTGTAATTTGGCACATAGATCGTTTATTGCCTGAAATAACACATACAATACTCATTAAAATTCAGCTTTATTATTAATTAAACGGTTTCTACACTTATAGCCCCACACTAGGATTGTTTCCTGTGTAGTGGGCGCCATGGACACACAACACACACATTTAGATATATATCTGGACGGAGAACGAACTTCGATGTCCATGGGATGGCTGAAAGTCACCACTTCCTCTGCACTGTAAACTCGTTTGCTACTTATAAGATATAAAATAATATAAATTAGATACAGCACAGACCTCTAAATTTACTTCCCAAACCTGCCAGGAATCGAACTCAAGACCATTGCAGACCAACATCTCACCAACCACGTCACAACTTCAACACAAGAAAAGCATCAAAGCCTCCACATCCGAAGCAGTTTCGTCTATCTGATTGTTCTTGCCCTGAAATTTTACACTGATAACAGATTTCACATGGTACAATTGGGCCGCAGACCATATTTAACCCGAGATGTGAGATAGCCCGAGTGCTTTATTACGATTTAATTCAACAAACAGAGACAAAACGCCTTTGATATCGCCGCCCGCGTAGAGTCGCCATGATTTATGAAAAAAATACGAAAAAGAACTTGCATGTGATTATGGGAGCGAAAGTTTTGCAACTTTGTCGCTTTTTTACCCGACTGCGTCAGAAGGAGGGTAATTTATAAATAATTTATTAAATACAAGTAATTAAATCTTTTTCGATATATGCATATAAATATTCGACAAAAAGAAACATTTTTTCGGACGTCGGCTCAGTAATAATATATGATATGTTTTTTTTTTTATTTAAGAAATCTACTAACCTTTCTGGATATCTTTATGGTGTATAATTAAAAATTAAGATCACCCTGAAATGTAGTGTCTGTTCTTCAAAACTCATGGTCATGACAGTAGATTTAAAAGCTCTGTAGAAAAACCTAATACAAATACCAAATCACTAATTCTGAAACAACAGCTTTTTATGTCCCTATTTTTTATATTATCCTTAATAAATATGTACATATCATGGTATCTCTACATTCGGATAGAGACGTAGCAAAACAGTCGTTTTGTGCTATTTTGAAAAGCGCGCCGCAGACGCGGGATATGACAATGTTTACTGGTTGTATTGTATTTTATTATTGTGACCAACTGAAATACGAACGGGGGTAATGTAACCGGAGCCTTTTAAGTTAAAGCTTTTATTTTAAACGACCCCCGTGGCCGTGCGGTCACCATACCGGTCTGACGCGCAGTGGGTCCCGGGTTCGATTCCCGGCCAGACAGATATATGAATGATGAGTTTATAATTCTGTCCTGGGTCTGGGTGTTTGTGTATTCGTGTTTGTGTGTCCATGGTACCCACGACACAGGAGAAAATCCTAGTGTGGGACTATGAGTGTAGAAAGCGTGTATTTGTGTTTTTTTTAGAGTGTTCCGCTCGCGTGGTCGCTAGCGTGTACGAGTATAGCTATTTATTAGCGTGTATGCGTGTAGTTATTTGTTGTCGCGAAGCAACCTAAAAACAACTAATTTGTACCAAAACATAAAAAAAACGTTTTTTATAATATTGAAGCAGCAAATGAGCATGCAGTCCACCTGATGGTAAGTGTTGCCTGCTCCCCTTGAACATCTCTGGGCTTCATAATATTAATCAGAGGTTCTATCTGCGTCAATCATAGATGCATTGCTACTTACGAGTAAAAAAATCGTCCATCCCCTTTTTCCTCTATTTCCAGGCGTCATTTAAAAAAATATATAGCCTATGTCACTTTGCAAACTGAGACGATTCTAATGATATGTCACACGTCACAATCCATCAAGCCATTTGGGCTGTAGCGCGTGCCAAAGAAGTGGACATACATACAAACAAACATACATACATACATTCAAAAAACGTTACCCTCTTTCTGAGGCAGTTAGGTAAAAATATGGTAAGACTTTTAAAGTACAGAATGACATAATCGTCAATGATACTGTCTGTGCGTCGCCGACGTCACGACGCGCTGTCACGACGGGACATGCGTGTCCTTGTCTGCTGGGAATGGGTTTATTGCAACGTTTCCCGGCTACTTGCGTGCACCCACGTGCACGACTACCATTACGCAAGTCCTTTGGTTTAGGAATGCGTCATTTCCTCTTTATTTCTTTATTGTGATTTTCGCAATAAGCATGTTAGGTTATGGACGGACAAATCTATTCAAATTATTAATATGTTAACATGTAAAGGTTAAGATGGAATAAGTAAAAAACATGATACAAAAAAGTATAACTATTAATAAAATTTATACTAAGTTGTGTATATTATCTTTCTCGCTGAGTTTGTTGCCGGATCTTCCCAGTTGAGGTCATATTAGGATGTAGTTGGTTGTAAAGTAAAAAATATTGTAACTGACAATTTGTTAGACTCCACAAAGACATTTCATTTGTACAGATGATACACAATTTGTCGTTTATAAATTACCTATGCCTGTAACGTTTAGTCAAGAAAAAGCATCGATATCTATGGGCAAAATGTTTGTCTTCATCAAGTTAGAGTAACTTTAATTTATCCAAGTTACATGCTTTATATATTCGGAAGACACATAACAAAACTATATGAAGATATCTAACCTATCTGATGATCCTGAGTAGTTATTAAGTAGATATTAACGTTAATTGGTTTTGTAAGTAAGATACTATCATTTCTGTGGTTGACTACAGTACCACTGTTCTATATGAAGTTTCTTACAGGTGTGAAACAGTAACTACGTTGACTTAGGTGAACTGAGTGTTCGTTTGATATTTATACTATAAAAATATGTATGTAGAACTCTCAATAAAATAGTCTTATAGAAAAAAATAGGTCAGTTGCAACTTATACAATCCATGCGAGTGTGAAAAAGATGTCTAACAATTGACCAGCATATTGGTCTATGGTCTTATTTATGGCACATCATATGCAAATGCTAATTTCCTTTCTCTAAATTCTAAAGGTATATCAAGAAAACGACTCACAAAACTTACGTCAAATGAGATATCACCTTTGCTTCTGAGGGCATGGCTTGCATAAGTTGCTGTAAGGCGAAAACATAAACAAACATGGTTTTGAGGAGACTTAATAAACTCGGACAAAGGTTATAGTTGCGGTTCTGAAATGGTTTGATGAATATCGTCCAATATGCGTGTCTGTTTGTTACCGATGTCACGACACGATGTCACGACGACACACGCGTGTCCTTGTGCCTGACACGAAACTTAGACTCACTTTCGTTAACAGCAAGACTCATTATCATTATCCATGGCAAAAATATTCCGAAATTGTTAAATATTTTTAAGTTATAAACGATCTGGCGAAAAATATGGTAACATTTACCGATGAAAACCTGCATGGCGAAGTAGTGAACATTACTGTGTGACACCCTGTGGGTTTCGGGTTCGACCCCCGCAAGGCGGATATGGATGAATGTAGATTTTTGTTCTGGGTTTGGGTGTTTATATTTTCATCTTTGTGTGTGTCTACTCATGATAAAAATCCTAGTCGAAAACGTGTTACTATTAATAATCCCTAACTAAAGTTAAGTTAAGTTTGCTTTATAACACTTTCAAAATCATAAATATATTGCATTGATTGATCAAATCAATATAATAGATCATATAATTTTACATTTTCGTTAAAAAGGTAAAACTAGGTTTATTATTATTTATACTGTTAAAAAGCTAAAACTAAATTGATTATAACGGAGATTTTAGTCAACTCTACATAATTGAAAATCTCTTCCAGCAAGTCGAAAATGAAAAAAATGACTAACGAAAGTAACATTAGTATAGGTAACGTTAGTTGACTTATAACTGCAGCGATACGGCGATAAAACTGTCAGCGGGCCCTATAAATAAGTCAAAACGCAGCATCCGAGGCACGCTACCGTCCAAGGGCAGGATGCTATCAGCCGGTGTCGGATTACCATCCGACTACTTTATGATCGCCTGCACTCAGTTGTTGACTTGAGAAATTATATACCTAGTATTCAGAGGTAGTGCTAAGTAGGTATGAGCGAGGAAAGGTACTTCTTTTGTAAACAATCAAAAAATCCTTTTAATGACGTGTGACAAAAAAGATGTAGCGAATTTTTCTACTACTATTACTAGACACTTTGTTGTGTTTTTAGGGGAAAGGGCACTGCTTTGCCGTAAAAATATTAAAGTATAGGAAGAGTTAGTCATTAGTGATACTAACAAATAATATCACATTTGACTAATGTAAGGACATTGGTTAAGAAAAACTATGACTAATAAAATGTTAATTTGGTGTCTTAAGTGTATAACAGGCGTCCTCAACATTTTCGCAGCGCTCGTGTACTACATTACATAGTACTTACCACCGTCTACGGCTCGCAAGGACAGGGACACGGGTTTCCAACCGCTGAGCTAGAAAATATCAGTTACATCACATAATTAGCCAGCTTATGAAGTTTTCAAATATCCTCGTATGCTATATGCATTTTATGAAATTTTATGTCTTAATTTCCTAAATTTTTAATTGTGCGTCGTCACCAGTCAATCAATGACGAAATTGTATCAATTCAATTGTAAATCTGCTTATTTGTATATTTATGATGTTCGTTTTGTTGCAGGTGCTCAAAGCAGAAGAACCTCGGCGGGCCTCGCCATGGAGCTCTTTGAGCAGCATCAGGGCACACACATTCTTCAGGTAAATAATCTTACTTTACTTAGCTTAATATGAATCATTTATGAAAACTTGTTTCAATTAAAAAACAAACTTCCTGTAACTTAGGTTCAAAACTGCCTATAATTTGCTTCGACTGTAAATAGGTCGGATATGAAAGATGAAGGAGGGTGATGAGTGGGGGGGATTTGGAATAAGTAGACTGATATTGACTAACAAAAGCTTAATTTAGTTTTTTTTTTATTAGCTTTGCTAAGGTGTTCTTAACCCTGAAAAATAAGATGTTCCAACTTAATTCTTAGGGATAACAACGTATCTTACATTAAAATAATTATGCGCACTTTGCCCCTTAATTTTAATCGTAATAAAATTATGATACTTATTATTTATTGCCTTCAACTTAAATGTTATCAAATCTTATCTAAATTACGTAAAATACCCAAAGCCACAATAAAACCGATTAAAAACTTATTTTAAATACTTTAAATCTTTTTTCACGTAAAAAGTAGCGCATCGAAACGTCCAAAAGGTCGCAAAACACGTGCAAAGAAGCGCAAAGTAGACCAAACGCGCGCAAACGCGTCAACAAACCTATTCCCCGCCAGCACTTGCCGACACGAACATGAATTACACAATCATCGGCCGACTTCATGCTTTTTACCGCCACAAAATATCACACAATAGACCAGTACAGTATTATTCAGACATAAGTACCTATTCTACCTAACAAATGTTATGAAACATCAATTTAATATTTCATCGATTTCACTAAAATTTCATAAGAATTAATCGAATATATTTACTTTCGGGCGTTTTGTAAAGGGTTGCCGCAAAGCGGTCAAGTGCGAGTCGCACGTGAGGTTCGTTTGAAAAATTTGTGCAAAAAACGTCGTTGGAATCACGTATTTTCAGACCTTGCTGTTTTTTGTTGGGCATACGGTTCTATGACAGTGGTTATGAGAGCTTTTTAGCTCGTACCTTATTTGTGTTTTTTATAAGATCGAAGTAGCGCTCGAGCTACTTCAATCGTAGCGTCCATCTGATGGTGAGTGGTCAATACCGCCCAACGACATCTTAGTTGGTAACTTCGAATAGAACAGGAGTTCTATCTCAAGTCGATCAAACATGCATTGGTATGCAAGGATTAGAATGATCGCCTTAAATGGAAGTGAGCTCGCAACCACACCCTTCTACCGACACACCTGAACTGCTTCATGCTAGAAATAGGTGTGGCAATGTCCCTTGTCGAACCATGTTTGTTCTATTATACTGCAAAATCTTCGATATTGCTTGGCGTAGATCTGGTCCTCATCCTAGGTCATCGACGCTCAACCAGCATTAAATAAAAAAACATAAACGCCTTCTACACTCATAACCCCACAGTAGGATTTTCTCCTGTGTCGTGAGAGCAATGGAAACACAAAGACGAATACACAAACATCCAGACCCAGAACAGAAATCCAAACTCATCATTCACATATCTGTCTGGCCGAGAATCGAACCCGGGAGCCACTGCGTGTTAGAACGGTATGGTGGCCGCTCCGCCACGTGGGTCGTCTAATAACGTAAACATTTTTAAACAGCGGTTGATCGAATAGTTTTTTTCTTGTTAACTATAACTATATCATATACCTAGCGTTAACGGGACCCTAAAATAATTTAATAACAAGTTTCGTAATGTTATGAGACTGCACGTCACTATTGCAACAGTACGTTTTGGCAAACGAGCGCGGTATGCTAAAAAATCGATTATTCTATTCGATCACGTAAATTATCGTTTGTGCAATCGATTTTGTATCGTTACTTATAATATTGTGGGTGCTGCGGTTTCTATGCGGATTGAAATACGTGATTCCTTGGATAGGTTTTTTGCAGCCGAACCGGGACAGGTTGTACGTTCTGAAATAAGGACGTGCTAAGCTTTCAAAGGTCGTATCGATTCGGATCGTTAGCAAAAACTGTGTATTTTTTGTAGTGTCGCAATTGTCTAGGTTTTCCTTTCGTGTTTTGGAGATTTGCATGTTTTCCTACCTATATTAACCCTGACGTATTTTGACAATTGATAGGAACAAGTTTTCATGCTAATATAGTATTGTCATATGTTTAAACATTTATTACAAGCTTAGAAAGGAATAAAAACATTATTTATATCATCCTTCCTCTTTGGACAATGAAAGGATTCAATGAGATCATGGTAGATGTCCTGTCCAACTCTGCAACTTTCTTCTAAATATACTAGAACGGTTGAAAGAGAACTCCTATAAGGTATATAAGGATTGATGATATAAGGCTTGATGTCAAAGCTTTCCACCGACAGTCTTGAATAACACCATTCCCTTTATTCCTGTCGTCGTAGGAGGTGACTAAGAGTAATATCAATTGTCATTTACAGTATTTTTTCTTACACTACCACCGGATCGGAAAATGACCTCAACTGAGAAAATTCCGGCAAGAAACTCAGCGGGTTTGTCTTTTTTCTTTGTAATCCTTTTTTTTAACCATCTTGTTTATTACAGATGTCACAGTACTAGAGTACAGATGTCACAGTAATAGAGTTCTGTTTTTACCTTATGGGTACGGAGCCTTAAAAATCCCCATTATAAGAGGCCTGTGTCCAGAAGTGGACCTCAATGCACTGATGCACAAGCTGAACAGTTTACGGCCCTAACAGAGCAACAAATAGAAGTCTATTACCGACGTAATTCTTTTATTCTTATTTTACGCTACCATCGACGAAACGGCGTTTAATCGCGGATTTAACAAAAAATCCATTCATTTTGAACACCATTCTGTCAACCGCGCCTTATTACAACAGATATTGGACCTTCGCCCTAAGTCGCTAGAAGTGACATTGGCAATAAAGAAAAATGGATAAAAATGTAACAGAGACAAAATATCCCAGTCTTTAAGTTTTTGTTTAATCAATCTTAAATTGAAAGATTTAAACACTTCGTTCTATTTATTAGAATTTTGTTCTTTTTTGTTTTTCTTCTGTAGAGTAAACAATTTTAAATAGAACAGATACCGACTGCTGTTTCGTTGCTATACTTAAGAAGTATCTTGGAATCATTCGAAAAATATCATCACCATATCACAAAAAAAACTTTTTATATGTAATTCAAATAGCAAACAAACACGCTGTCCACCGAATGGTAAGTGCTTACTGCCGATCTGAATATATGTATATAGAGCAGAAATTCCACCTGGAAGCACTACGTCACGCTACGACTAAGATTCACTCGGCATCCACACCCCTCCAATGAAACGCATGAATTGATTCATATCGTAATAGTATTACTACTTTGCAATTACATAACAGCATAAATTATATAAATGGTTTTTCATATAAGGGCACGCAGCAATTCGAAACATTTTCGAATTGAAAACTAGCTCATGTCATGAATTGTTTTTTTTTTTTTTTATTTTCAATAAAATAAACACTTGGTTCCTAGACAGTTGGTTCAGCCGTATCTGAGCTTAATCCATACAGATCAAGAACTATGTTTTGCATTTATGCCAATAAGTTAATGCTTAGAATAAGGTTGTTGTTTTGAATATGATTTCATGAATGACATGAATGATCAATGATGAATGATGTGTTGAATTCCTGATTGAATTAATTATCAGTTCAACAAACACATTCATATGAATGAATATTGTCTCTTCCAGTTATTTTATAATTCTTATAATTTGACTCGTGGTCGCCCGTGGTTGTTTTTTCGTGACATTGGATCTGTTTGTTTAGATTTTTATATACAAAATTAGATATGAGTCCATAATACTTATTTTTTCGGGAAAATTAATACCGTCCGTTCAAACCGAAAATAGCTGGCAGTTGCTGGCATACATCATTAATTTTATTTGTCACAGACTTAAGAAAATACTTTTCATGTAGTACTCACATATTTAAAAAAACATTTTGCTCATATCTAAATAGTTTATAGTTCATGTAGGTAGGTTCATATTACGTAATATATCTATTTTTCCGTTCTCATTACTTACATCTACTCGTATAGGTATTATTGAGAATGGTGTTGTTGGTGACCGCAGGAGGTTACACACACCTTACGCATGTTACACAGGACGTTCATGCCCACTATCTTGGATTGTTTCCATTACTCGCCTCCTATAAGATCCACGGGACGAGAGTGGTCCTGTTCCAGCCCAACACTACATAGCACTTTTACCAGTAGTACGATTTTACCTTGTATCCTCAAAAACTTGTGTACATTGCAATGTACACTCCACGATTTTATTATCATTTTTGGACATACCTTGCAATGTACTTTGAAATGATGGATGGAAACTTAAACAATGAGTCTTTTTAGGGAACATACTAAACTCTTACGAAGGTCATTTGTACCCACGTCTTTTTAAACGTACAATTAGATTGTGGTACTATTCATATAAAAAGTATACATAATATTATTATAAAAATATATTTCGCAAAATATAAAATAATGTCAGTTTTATGCACCTAATATTCAATTACCATTTCAATGCAATTGCATGCTAACTGTATTTTTTACTCAATAACCTAAATTACTCTGTGGTTGGACAAAAGGCGGAAAATCGTAGTTTTTTTTACAAGTTCTATACAACTTATCTGTACTTGATATTAGAAATTGCGTATTTCCTATGGACTTTTGATTGGTTTTGTCAGGAGCATATTTTGTACTTGTATGTGTAAGTTAAGTAATTTTTAAGTTTATTATTAACTGAGACATATAAAATGGTTTTAATGCTATTAACAGGTATAAATATTAATTATATAGATATTTAAAAGCATTTTAAATTATAATCCAAATAGGTTAAATGTCAAGAATGAATATTATATCCTATCCTTGGAGTAGTCTGCCAAAACAAAAACAAACTAGATTTAGATTTAATAAAATTAAGTAAATTTTTCGAACTTTATAACCGCTCTTCATTTGGTATATTGTATTTTTGAGTAGGTATATCTTAATTTTTGTATAACTTTAACCGTCCACTTTCTACTTTGGCTTGTATACTTAATAGTAATATGTGGCCGATGGTGTTAGTTAACGATGTTTTAATAGTTTTTTGTTTCATTATTAGTTAAGTAATCATTGTCGTTGAC
>DWNE01000748.1:0-25944 GCA_018249875.1 Cecropterus toxeus | reverse complement strand
TATGAGAATTAAGTTGCAAACGAGCATGCAGTCCATCTGATGGTAAGTGGTTACTGCCGCCCATGTACCTGAAACAACTTTACATAGGATAGGTATTCTATTTGAAGTCGACAACAGATGCGCTGCTAATGCCGGGGAATGAGATGGTAGCTTCATATATCAGTGAGCCGGCAACCACACCCTTCAACTTTGGTTGAAGGGTGTGGTTGACGCAATAACTGCTTCACGCTAGAAACAGATGTGGCGGTGGTACTTCTCCAGTCGGACTACATTGGTTCTACCACCTGAGCTTCTACACTCATTGTTCACTACATGTCAGACCAGTATACCAACCACTCTACCAAACGATTTTCTTACCAGATAAAGTATGATAAATTCATACATCAATTTTCATATTTATACTTCTTATTATCTCAGGGCCATCATTTTCTGCCGCACGAAGCTCGACTGCGACAACCTGGAGCGTTACCTCAAGTCCTTTGGGAACGAATTCTCGTGCGTGTGCCTACACGGCGACCGAAAGCCGGCGGAAAGGAAAGGCAACCTGGAGAAATTTAAGCAGAACCAAGTGAAGTTTCTCATATGTACAGACGTGGCTGCGAGGGGCATTGATATATCTGGACTACCCTTTAGTAAGTAACATTTAGCAGTTAATTAAGTGGATTTATAAATGTATTGATATTGTTGAAAAAGTATATAGGTATAACAATACTCTTTATATGCTATATACTAGATAGCTTTCTACGATTATGAAATTTGCACAATACAACAGAATGGTTATTTTTGCAGCCTATTATTCTTCACGATAGACGATTATCCTGTCATCCCTCCAGCATTTAATGATTACGTTTAGAATATTTTTGCTACCTTTGAAAATGCCGTGATAAATTTTGCGTATCTAATAAATATCTATGTTTGTTCAGGTTATTGTAATATGTAATGCATAAAATCCACGTGATATATTTGTTAATAATGTTATCCTCTTTATAGTGATCAATGTGACGCTTCCGGACGAGAAGTCTAACTACGTGCATCGTATCGGGCGTGTAGGGCGTGCCGAGCGCATGGGGCTCGCTATCAGCCTCGTGGCTACGGTTCCTGAGAAGGTATGCGCTAAACGTAAACTTGGTAGAACCTTTCCCACATGTGTTTCTGATTTATAATATCATTTTTTTTACTTCTGGGTGGTTAAATATAAGTTATGACAAATTGCACTTACAAATACTATGCAAAACTTAAACTGTCAAAACTTTTAGTTTATTCAGTAAGAAATAAAACTATAATAACTACATACAAAGAAATCAATATCCTCATGTCACATGGATTTCATAAAATTATATATTGTAATGCATACTTAATAATATTATAGACATTATTGTAACAATTGTCTAGACATAATAGGTATATGCTATCTATAACAAAATTGATAACAAACGTGATGAATTCTTCCTCATACGGAAAATTTTATCACGCTCCTACAAAGTATGACTTTTATATTTTATTTTCTTTGTCCAAGGTGTGGTATCACGGCGAGTGGTGTTCCTCTCGTGGCCGAAACTGCTGGAACACTAACTTGATCGATGACCGGCCCAAGGGCTGCTGCATGTGGTATAATGAACCTCAGGTAAGCATAACTTAACGTCTATGAGCGATTTTGTTTTATTATCAAGGAGACATTTCCGATATGACTTAGCATTGGTTTTGAAACTTACAATAGAATAATATTGGGTTGATGATGACCAGTCGGAAAATTTGTGAAGGGAAGTGCTTTGAATTTTTTCTTTGTTTGAGTCTTATTAATGAAATAAATGCATTTTTCGTCAATGATTTTATGACATTGCAGGGAGACGGGATGACGAATTTATATGACAATATGGTCTCAACTCTGTATTATGAGTTACAAACTTATGTAAACTCTTCCCATGTGTAGATTACTTTATAGAAAAAATATATTAACATGAAACAAAAATATTTATAAAACATTAATTGCCAATTTTAAACTAACTTTCGCGTAACTTTTCGGTCAAGTAAGCCGTATATTTTATTATAATATATATTTTTTGTAATTTACAGTATTTAGCTGATATTGAGGACCACTTGAACATCACGATTCAGCAGGTAGAGCCCGATATGAAGGTCCCCAGCAATGAATTTGATGGTAAAGTCGTTTATGGGCAGAAGAGAAAGCAAGTTGGCTCTGGATACGAGGTATATATTTAACGTAACGTTTCTGTGCAAATGTGTTCTTTGTTAAATCAGAAGCAATAATGAATACTTCTTGCAATAATGAACATCCTGAATAACTGGATATTTGTTTATGTCGCTTAAACTGCAACTACTTGAAAATTTAGTGTATGAAAAACTATAGCTACAAATTTTTAAACAATTTTGTTTATTGAGCAACAAAAATATTGTTAGCATTACAGTTTTGCAACGCAAAGTTTATTATATTTATTTTTCTTACAGGACCATGTCAGCCAGATGGCGCCAGTGGTGCGCTCGCTGCAAGAGCTAGAATCGCAGGCACAAATGTACTACCTCAAATATCATCACAAGGTGGCCGTAGCTTAAATATGAAGGAAATATCTCATCTAAGTTACTATGTTATGTTAATCAGAGTAAAGACTTAAATTAAATACGAGAAGCAATTTATTCTTAGCGACGATCTGTGCTTACCATTATTTGGCTAAATAAATTGTATACAGGATAAGTTTGTTTTAATTACCCTAATTATCTACATGTTATTTTCATTTATTATTTTATTGGGTAAATGAATGCCACTGTTTCATCGCTTGCAATATGAAATGAAATGAAATGAATATGAATATGAAAGAAATAAAAAAAAGAACAAATTTTATCCAATATTTATTTCACTCATTTCTCAATTACTACTGATTATAATTACTACAATACAAGGGCAGTGCATGGCGGCCCATATTCTCATAATAAATTATTAAGTCTCATAAAAACGCTACTAAAATATAGCCATTGTCACTGTTACAGAACATTGAATGTTATTCCCTTATTCAATATAATAACAATCATTTTTGTTCGGAATAACTGAATTATTACTTTTTATATAAAAATATGTATTTATGGTGTTCAAAAATAGTACACATATGATTATAATTCATTAAAAGCAATACAAACGAAAATTACCTTTACCTCATTTTGCATCTTGCAAAGAGTGATAAGACATGCCTAATTCCTTAAAAAATTATAGCCATTGTATATTTGGAAGAAACAGAGGAAGTGCCAACATATTTTAGATTCACCTATGTAAAGCACATAGACAAGTGTTTTTCTTACTGTAATTTCAAATGAATCGGAAGAGACATTAAGCACAGCCGTACTACATGTTTTACGGAACTCAGTGCGTCCATCCATCTTTGCTACTCCAAATATTATAAAACATTTATTTCTGTCTTTGGCTCATCCAGTCATAACGACCACACCTTTTATCAATGTATTGCTGTCTAATTAGTTATAATAGTTATATGTGTTAACATCAATAAATTATTTTTACTACGTGCTTATATATAAGCGGAGATAACACAAACATGGGAAATATTGGAACTATTAATGATTTTTTACAACAGTACCACAAACATATTTCATATTCAAAAACATTATATTAATCTATAATTGATCTAATCTAATGCTCGATTTGAAATTTTAACATATTAGCTAGGGCTCAGTGTACCTTGAACACACCGTTAGTAGTAAAATATAAGCCTATAGGGCAACATTAATATGGAGTTAGGAATTTACACAAGGCGTTAGTATGTTAAATTACACGGGAATAGGAACTACTAAAGCAATACTTTAAAGCTAACAAATGTTGCTGGATATTTTACTAATGCTTACCTTTACAATATAACATTTACATTGTACAGTCCATATATAATATGAAGTGAATGAAAGAAAGATGTTTCAGATCATAACAATATAACGTCTCTTCAGACTTAAATAAAATTATGTGATCGGCAAATGAATTACGTAAACAAAAAAGCTTTTCGATATAATAAAATACAAATGTAATTTATTTTAGCCACTAAGTAGAAAACCGCTCGTCAGTCATGTAATTTTTATAATGTGTAACGAGATAATAATGATGACATGTTTTTTTGCAGAATTATATAAACAATAAATAATGTTCCGTGCATTTACGTAACATGACACACAGTACATAAGAGTATATAACAGTTTTGTACAAATAAAAACCCAGCAACATTTTCTGCTTAGCGAAGAGTTAAAAAGTGCACAGTCGGCTCAACATTTCTATTATTAATCAAAGCTAAGCCAGCTGTTAAAGAATTATAAAGAAGAAAGATTAGTTTCTTAAAGTTTTAAAATATTTTGGCAATACTAATAATATTAAAAAAAAATAGTAATGATAAAAGATGTTTAACAACTGGCAAAGCTTCACAAATTTCTTACTGTAACAACGTGTAATACAAACTTATGATTAAATATCATTCCGTGATCATGGCTACCCCACTAATCCTGTTTTCATATTAAATTTATACTAACACTAACGATACGTATAAAAATGTAATAAGTATTAAAATTACCTACCATTCGTAAAGTCGTAATATATTTGTACAATCTCAGACCGTAAGGATTTATTTTCGAATCCTGAAGCGTATTGTTGCTTTAGAAAAATTTGTTAATGAATTATGAGGTACTTCTAAAAATCTGTCCGAATAGATTAAAAAATGGAGTGTGTAGTTTATAAAGTTCCCTTGGTTCAGAAGACGAGCGAATATTATTTTTACAGTAAAGCGCTGTGAGTTTTTAAAATTAACATTTAGTGGGCGGGCTCCAAAGTGCGGACAAAATCATTTTATAATTCCTAATAAAGCAAAGGGCAAGGGATAAAAATCGGTCGCTTGGGTTAAGTGATATCACTCTAAAGTAAATTTCAACGTAAAGTTAGATAAGTACTAAGTAAGATAACTTTGTTGTATTTTTTTACATGAATAATATATATTTAACGCATAGTCTTATTGTTTTCATAAAATAAATTTGAAGACATAATCTAAACCCTGACAAAGGCGCGTTTATTCATAATTTTGTTTCTGTTTGACCAAAAAGAAATTTCACAACACTGTTCCCGACTGTCTGAGATCGTTTCCCTCACATTTTCTTAACAATTTTCCATTATATTAATTAATTTAATTTAATGGATTATTGGGATGTAGCCTCTATCACACATACGCTTATAAAATCACTAATACAAGACTTGCGAGTGGACTTTATTTATTCCTACATTATTATCAATGGGAAATGCAAGGAGATCTATAATAAGGGTACCATTGATAGCTTGACGGTAGATCTTCAAGTTCGTCACTTGCATGATACACATTTTAAGGAACCAATGTCAAGAGCTTCCTTTAAATGGGTCAATTAATTTACAGGCAAAAGTACAAAATAATGATTGCATCATCAATTGTTCCGTCCTTGTATCAACTACAACCCAAAACCTATGAATCATGCCATGCAATGTTTTTGCCAATAAATCCATGTTAATTTTGTGTTTTTGCCACAAACGTTTGTTTCAAAACTAGTGTCGGATTTACACAATTGCCGCTAGTAGGTTAGCATATTTATCACCGCCTATTTAGGAATGTAAGTCAGCGAAAACAACGGATGCCAGATTTAAATATTCTACCCAAGACGCGTCACCCGAGTCACGGAGCTTATTGCAATTTAAAAAAACGATAAGATATCATTATTTTCTCTCTCTCTGCCTACTCGGCCTGCTGCTAAATCCGCCACAGTTCATAACATTTCCCTCTTGTTAGCAAATTGGTTGAGATGTAAAATAAATAAAACAAAATAAATAATGTTTCTCATTACCAACAATTTCGTCGTTAGTTGTCCGAAATTGATCTTATTTCGGTGGGCAAATCGTTCAATACATTATATACGATATTTCGAGCTTATGACACAACGGTAGTTATTTTGATCAATATAATTTTTACTTAAATTGACATACATAAATTAGCATGATGACGACACGACATACCATGAGCAAACTCTTACAACCTGGCGTCTTTCAACAAATATATTACTTAAAATAAAGAAATTAATCTAATGATAAATACGTAAACTATTCGAGTTTGTGTCTTGAACATAAATTTCTGAGAAAAAAAAAAACAAATTATTATTACTAGAACATAAATTAATATGAAATTATGTTCAATACTTATGTGGGAATTATTCTAACAAAACATTTTATGCTCATATATCATAAATTGTTTCAGCATGAGATAAACATAACGAATCTCTAACGATTGAAAAATGAAAGAAAATGTTTGACACGTACAACTTCTCAGGCCAAATAAAGACAACATCCACCATAGGTTAATTCATATTAATTCATATGTGAGACATACTGGCGCAAAATTGCAAGATCATTAAAAGTATTGCAATACAATCTTTTGTATTATTACGTCTGTCATGTACGTAGGTCTTAAAGATCATGTCTTTTTTTTTCTGAATTATTCAGTAGAAAAGTTTTGAAGAAATAAACATTATATATTTTCTCATAATTGGGACAATCATATCCAAATTATTTCCTATAATGTAAGAAAATACTTGTCATCAATTTGTTATTTGGGGTTACAGTTTTAATGTGCATTAAACTTAATTAAATGCTCTCAACAGATCACTTGTATTTCTGATGAGTTATAAAAATCTATATTTCAATATCTGATATAATCAGAGTATTAATGATTTATAAAATATGTCACTTATTCGAATATATTTGTACATTTCTCCAGCTTCTTTTACATTGTTTTAAAGTCGAAACATTTAAGGTTAACACTGTCGTTATTACTTTATGCAAATCATATCATTGTGCTATTTGACTCATCAGAATTTTCAATAATATTCGTAAAACTCATACAATTTCTCAAACATAATTGGTGTTTAACTAAAATATACTTAAATACTGTTATGTTATAAGAAATACTTTCTTCGTCGCAATGTTTGAGGGTTGTATTCCCATTCCATTTCGTATACATTCCAAATAGTTTAAAAACAACAGCATCGTATTGGCGATTTAGAACCAAATCTTTAACAATCTGTATTTCACATATTGGACCACGCCCCAAAACTTTTTACATCAGAATTGTTACAGCCAAATTCGGTCTAATTGCACTCTTACCATCATCAACATCAAGATCTCAATTTGTATAGAACATTATAACAAACATGTCTTTATTAACCTAACTACAAACCAAACACACTTAACATGATCATTGTAAGGCAGTATCATTACTGTCCTTGTCGTGATGGCGTAAGGCAGTATAAGTCATCAATACACATAATTTTGTCCACTCGACACTGGCATCAACACTTGCGTTAGGCCACTGTTCTTTCTACACAACAACAGAGTCCAATCTCAAACAAAACTTTAATAAACAACAAACTTCATAGTAACTAAATTTAGAAATAATTATTCGTAGTCAAACTGAGATTTCTGGGACTGTACCTGAAACAAATTAAATGAATAAAATCATGCATCATCTACATAACATAACATTCAAATAAGATGACTCGCGTGACGGAGAGATCACCATACCGATCTAACGCGCACTGGGTCTCGGATTCGATCCCGGGCCAGACGAACGTCTGAATGATGAGTTTAGATTTCTGTTCTAGGTCTGGGTGTTTGTGTATTCGTCTTTGTATGTCAATGGCACTCACGACACGAGAAAGTCCTAGTATGGGGCAATGAATGTAGAAAGCGCCTTTTTAAAACAAGTAGTATGTATTTTTTAGCAGTTCTTTTAGTGGTGTGTTTCTTTTCTACTAGTTCTTTAAGTTCCATATTACAACTTAGTCCTCATGGGAAGGTATGTTTTTGTAACTGACTTAGGTGGGGCTCTAATATGTTTAAGACTAGTTTTATTGTGTGAGACATTCTTAGAGAACATTCTCAAAGATTTATTAAAATATTTTTTTAAGGTTTCTCATCTGTTTTGTGTCGATATTTTAACTGAGTTGCATGGCTTTTGGTCACAATGAGATCGGTTCTGAATATCAGCACTAAATAAAAAAAACAAATCGCTTGATTTTATAAGAATGAAGTAGCAAAGCAACATGTAGTTCACCTGATGGTAAGTGGTTACTGCCGCCCATGGATATTAGTAAGCAACTTCATATACTTCATATTCACACCCTTCCAACGAAATGCAAGAACTACTTCACGCTAGAAATAGGTGTGGCGGTGGTACCTCCCCGGTCGAACTACTGTTTCTACCAATTTTAATTTGTTTTTTTTTTCTAAGTGGCAGTTCCATGTGCCAATAAAAAAAAGCGAAAAGTCTGTCTCACCCAGGTCAAAGCGCGAGCCAGGGGTGATGACGCAACGATTCCTTGGACCGATCCCCGTAGTCGTAGGTGAGCTCCTCGCCCGGAGCGATGTCGTGCGCCGCGAGCAGCACCAGCCGCGGGCCGTCCACCCACACCGCCTTCGTCGACAGGTTGCCGTTCCGCGAGTGGTTCACTAGGCGGCCCAGCCGGCCCGACTCCGCTGTTGCGTCGATGCTGTTTGACAATGTTTTTGTTACTACTTTTCACTTGATCTATGTATTAAAATCTGTGTCACCCACGACACAGGAGAAAATCCTAGTGAGGGGCTATGAGTGTTGAAAGCGTCTTTAAAATTAATCGTCATTTTAAATTATTTTTCATAGGATTTCTTTGACTTATAAAATAACATAAATCTTACATAAGACCTTTTGTCTTTCAGTTCTATATCGCATAGCGTAGCCAAGGAAATAGAAATACTCGAACCGTAAGTATTCGGCACAAAAAACGAATAATTCGGCCGAATACAAATAGTGATGCCGCGTACACAGAATACTGAATAGTAAACGAATATTCAGCGCATCTCTAGTTTTAACATAGCGGAATATATTATAGCGGAACTTTTATATTTCGTCTCCTGAGACACAACCACCGCACCTATGTCCGCCTAGTAATATAAAAGCAGGGTTAGGCGCCAGTTTGATGATCCGATGGGAGTGGTAAGAGAAACATACTAATCCGAAACATTCCAATTTAGTCCTCAGGATTAGCAATGGTCAACCTCTAGTAAGACTTTGGTCTTACCCAATACCGTCTCTATCATAAGGGCACACGGGGCCAGTGCCTAGGGCCCCCATCCTCAGAGGGCCCCGAATGACCGACAATTTCTCTCACAAAGATTTGGGGGGTGCCAAAACAAGATTTGGCAACCAACTTAGATATTGTCGTTTTTTTTTTGGTCGTCAAGTTAGATATTGTCGTTTTTTTTGTCGTCAAGTTAGATATTGTCGGTTTTGTTTTGGTTAGATATTATCGTTTTTTTGTTTTGCCAACTATTTTTTTGATTTCTTTTCATTCTAAAAGGGCCCCAAATTCTTGTGTGCCAAGGGCCCCAACATAATCTAAAACTGCCCTGGTTTTACCTGAAATCATCACCATCATCACCTTTGTCATTTATCAGTATTTCCCAGAATGTAATCGTTACGCACGATCCGATATTGCAATAACAATGTTTTATTCATGCGACTTCAGTAACTCTCCTACGAAATTGCGTCATGAGCAGTCGTTTGTACTTTTGTAGGTACAAATGTATTTCAACTTAAACATTTGAACTATTTTGTAAAAAACACTATTATTCGAAAAAGTGGCAACCCTGTCACCAACTCACCAGTACTGCTGATCCTGGAGCCTGAAGTAGTACATATAGCAGCCAGCGGTGGGGTCCTGCGCGTAGTTATACTCCCGTTCCCGAGCCTCCGCCACACCGACCAGCTCGCCCGCGTACTCCACCACGAACTGGCCCCGACCGAAGTGACGCGTCGCGATCACACCACGGCCCTTGCCGTCGAAATACGCCACCTGGTTATAAGAATAAGATAAATGAAGACTTCATTTACTTTTCTTTCCTATGAGATCACCATCTTGGTCCTTGGGAACAGCAAAGCACCTTTGACTGACTTTAAACGAAAACGTATGTTCTGTTATGATGCTTACTGATGTCCATTGGCGGCGGTGGCCGCTTACCATCAGAAGGGCCGGCTTGCTACTTTAAAGTTATGAATTAAAACTTACGATCACCATAAGACTTATTCA
Source organism: Cecropterus toxeus (assembly GCA_018249875.1). Lineage (NCBI taxonomy): Eukaryota > Metazoa > Arthropoda > Insecta > Lepidoptera > Hesperiidae > Cecropterus > Cecropterus toxeus. Next base: position 15,810 of record DWNE01000748.1, on the reverse strand, counting down.
TTTAAATTTCGATTCTGAGGCTGAGTGTATGTGTATTCATCTTTGTGAATGTCCATGGCGCCCATAACACAGTCAGACACACAGAGAAAATACTATTGTTGGGCTTTATATGTAGTAAGTGTTATTACTATAATAACATACAATTTATGTCATACATACATGTAGTGTGATACAACATGGCATATACTCTATTATAAAATAGATGTACATATTGATAAAGCTCTTATTAATTAACTTAACCAAATAGAGAATAATATTAATCTAATGTTCAAATATTTCAGAACAATAAAGTCTTTTTATTTGGTTTTTATTTTATTTCCTATGGAACCAAAACAGACAATGCTGCCATGAGGTTTGTATATCGAATTATTGAATACTTATTCAGATATTGATAACATAAATAATAAACGAAGTTTTTATTGGCTCGTTTAAGGCACATGGGTGACATAACTTTATTGATTATACTTAGTTACTTGACCTAAGTAACCTACCAAAACCATAGAAAAATAAATGCGGCTTTGATATCATACAATACTATACAATCCTACAAAAATATGTGTAATGTTTATCAAATAAAATTTTTATTTCTTTGCTTTGCATATAAATTTCTAAGTCAAAATTAATTATTTTGAATGCAGACTACAAGACACTTACAATTTTATTACTGTCATTATCACAATAGCGTATAGGTATTCCACCAATCCATAAAGCAATAAATTATTATATAAGTATAACTTATGCATCACTAATTACCATCACAATTAACTTATGTAAGTGTGAGTCTTCAATCTATTTTTATAGCATAAATTACATTACACTGCATACTAGAACTTTTCTAAAAAAAAGTTTTTTTTGACCGCCTGACCTGATTGATCATCGCAGAGCCAAACTACTGGATTTAGAAACATGATTTTTTGGACAGTGGGTTCTTTTTATGACAGAGGCCACCACTAAGGAAGGAATTTTGGATAGACTACCTCTAAAGCGTTAAATGGCGCTTGAAACTTTGAAATTCCGCTAAATCTTTAGCAAACACTAAGAAAATTGCTATTAGTACTTAAATTGGCTTTTTGGAAACAAATAATTAAACAAGTCTATTTCATCATATTGGGATAATCCACCCCTTAAAGACTGAAATAAGGGATAAGAAAATATTTAAATATTAGCCAATTATAAAGCAAGTACTATTTTAAAGAAAATTAGTAATTAGGAAATCTTTTTACAATTTATAAGGCACCTTATTTACTATTTTCGGGAAATTAACCCCAAAAGGGATTAATCCTTAACCCTAAAAAGTTGAGTGCTCCTATCTTACATTGTCATAAAGATATCTATTAATTGACACCTACAATGTCATGTTGTCGTGAAACCTTGGTATGCAAGTTATCTATTGCACTTGTGCTCATAAAATAGATATGTAGGAAGCACTGTTATCTCCATTGCATAATTGTACCAATCTATCATTGTTATCGTACTATAATGTCCTCAATAAGTGAAGATATTTATAGCACTTTCTGTACTAGAACGCGCGACGATTTTGCACATTTTAAGTAAGCAAGAATAAATTTGATAGAAATTGTTAACCTAAAATGTTAGTACCCAATATGCAAAGCTAACTGCACTAAATTGGGGCTAATTGTTATAAGAAATTAAGACTCTTGCTGCAATTTTATATAAATTGCTATTTTAGATTTATATTTGTATTCATATAAGATAAAATAAAAGTCAACATGACAAATATCTGAATAAGATCGGTTTAAATTAGACAATGTGGAGTAGCTTCACATATAACTTAGAGTCCAGACTTTTTTTATACTGCTTTTTTATTTTAATTTGCAAACCCAACTATTATTGGGTATGGTGTTTTTTCAGAATAAGTTTCAACTACAAAGCTCGGCTTCAGCTTTTTTGTGGAATAGAGAATTACTCATACTTGATATACCGATTAGATTACAAGATATATTCAAGAAAAATGATTTTTTTAAGATTTATTTACCTGTAATCCGTCTTCCCGTTGTTCTCTCACAGCTCTCTCTAAATCCCTCATCTTCTCCGCCATGACGCATTTAGAAGTTTTCCGCACACTACGTCTAACAGGGAAGTACTCTGTGAGCTTGTGATTCGTGTCACCATTAACAGCTTTAGATTGTACATTGACGGTCTTTTCGATCGGTGGTGGGGATGGAGGGGGCTCCGATTTAGGGCTTTTCAACTCTTCTTTGAAATACTCAGTTAATTTGTGGCTTTCGGCAGCGCGGGCGGCGGCTCTAGCGGCCCTGGACCTTATGCTATTCCCATTAGTCATATTTGTTATGCTTCCGTTACTAGTTTTCAATGGCTTGGACTTGAGTTCAATCTTTTTGATAGCTGGCTCCACCGTCAAATCTTCATTTTCCGTCTTAACTGGTGATGCAGCAATAATCCTTAAAAAAATAAGAATTCTTTAAAATGTCACATTAATTTGCATAACTAGGATTCAACAAAGTGATGGATCTATTACATTGTTTGAAAACTTTTTCTTCAGAATGTCACTGGTTTGTATAAGTTGTATCCAAAGTGATGGATATTTATATTACATTATTTGAAATCATTACTTTATTGCTCATTAGTAAAACTTTCAATGATAATTAAGATTTATTTAGCTTTCCATGTGAAGCTTCTGCATCTTATCTATTAAAGTAGTCATATATGTACAATGTAAATACATAATATTTCTTACTACTTGCATATCCAATCTACCAAAAGGAACATTTAAAAATACTGACATACTAATGATAGGTTTATAATTAGTATGTCAGTATTTTTAAATGTTCCTTTATAGGTTTAGAAAATTTACATTTGATATGTTCGTAAACAGCAGCAATAGTTTTACACTGTGTCGCCACTATTTACGCCCACCTCAGAATACAATGTTTAAATATATCAACTACTTTATACTATGACAACTTTATATTATATCTAACATGTTATTGCATGCACGTGTGTTAATGTTTTGTGTGTCTGTATGTGTGTGCATGTGTGTCTGTGTGTGTGTGTGTGCTTTGTCTCATAGTTGATATGCATAAATTGGATTATATTTCTTAGTTTGGCTGCCAATAGTAAATAGACAAATATCTTGTAAATGTAGAACATATCTATACTAATAGAGGTTTGTAAGTTTGTGAGAAAAATTACATTATTCCTAAGAAACATAGGTTAAATATTATCCTGGTAAATAAAAAGAGTTTTATGTAAGCAAATCTTTTGAATAGAATTGTTTCACCCTACATTTCTTCCACTTTGTACATTATACATATATATATACATATTATACCTATATTATATAAAAGCCAATTCCGATTCACTGACTTATGTATCAACACACAGCCGACACTACTGTATCTAGAATCTTGAGATTTGGTACAGGGGTTCCTTTTGTGGTGTAATCAGAAAGGATTTTAGATTTTTAGAAATTCAACCTTTAAGGAAGTTAAATAGGATTGAAAAGCTTGTTTTAACATATAATCCAACTTGATTGATCAAATCAAATACAATATAAATTAAATCATTCAATCCAAAGTGTAATATATAAACCTCAACCATTCTAAAAAATGTTGTTCACATTCAATTTTATAATATTGGTAAAGATATGATTAATAACCTGCGTTTTCTATAATTGCGAGTAGGTCTAGCAGTCTTCTCTTCACAGAGCTCAATACGATGTGGAGTTTTCACACCCTCCTGGGCTGACATTAAATTATTCACTGAAAATAAAAAAAAAATGAAATTTCAAATGTTATGCTAATTAGAATGTTGTATAGAGATATTATACATGATGTTTAAGTGATATTATAGGCATTGGAAATAGTTCTAAATTGATATTTATGAAATATTGTTGGCTTTAGTAAGATATATATATATTATACTGACTCATGAAGATTGTAAGAACAAAAAAAAATGCTATGATATGTAATTTGAAGATTAGTAAAAAATACATGTTGTACAGTATGGGAGGTAACTTCAAAGCCATGTGCTGTGCATAATGATAATGGTTGCTACTTAGTATACCTGGCTCTTCCTAGAATACTGATTATAATTATGTTAGCGATTATGACATTTAATTAATTGATACTACAAGAGTTGTAATTACAATCTTCTATTTAAATCATCCATCATTAGAACTTATAACCTCACATATTTAACAAAAATTTAAATATAATATGTATATTTTTACCTAAATTAAATAAATTTAATTCATCGAGATAATAAATTACTCACTTCTAATTTTAAAATAATAAAAATGTGATCACACTATAACTAAATTCTAATTTCTAGGTTCTGAAGTTCTTGAAGTAGTGCTTCCTTAAGAACCAAGCACTACTTCAATACTAGCTAGATCACAGGTTAATAAATTATAAATATGCGGATAAGTTTATAAAAAGTATGATTCAATACTCTGAAAACAACATTACAGTCAGAAATAACGTGGACGTAGAGAAATATACAATTATTGAGGGTATCTGCGACGAACAAAGAAGTCATGATTTTCCATATATACGACTGTTTATTTATGTAAATAGACTACATGCTCATACTAACCTCGCACCATTTCAATTTGGACTTGATAATCACCAATAAATATCTGTTAAACACCATCGAACACACAATTTACTTAAACTGACACAAACTATAGTATCTATTACCTACACACGATTACGAATGTTTTGTAATAGACCTTGTCATATTCGAAGTACAGAAAACAAACTAACAATGCAAGAAATCATGTGATTTACTAGCACATTGCCACGATCTATAAGTTATTTAATTATACAAACAGCTTATATTACTAACTTTATATTACTAGATAAATATTAACTATTTAAATCGGCTACAACATTGCTTTCTAAAATGTCAAATCTGAAACTTGCGTAGAAAATGGACGCTATTCATTCTATTCAATTTGAAGCATTTGGGTACTCTATGGTTTTAATATTTTTTACGAGTCGTGTGATAAATTTCATTGCACGCAGAATAAATTGAAAAACATCAAATTACCTAATAAAATCTAATAATCTAAAATACAACTTCTGCTACTTTCTTTCAAAAATATTATGTTAATTTTAATTATAAATTTATAACTGTACTAGGCGTGACTTATGTATGAGTAATTTTAAAATAAATAAACATATCCATATAAAAGTTACTATTTATTTGTCTAAAGCTATTTTAACTTTTATTAAAAAATCAGGCAGTAATATATTATAGAGGTGTAATATAATTAAAACATAGAGTCATTGCAAAAGACTGTAGGGTCGTACTGTTATCTTTCCTTTCTTATTAATATATTCCATTGTAAAAATACAGTATAAATGTATTGTCTATGGCTAGCTCTTTATAGTGTTGCTATGACGTGATTCTTATACTTTATAAGTGCAGTTTGTATGACAATAATGAATATATATTTTTTTCTGTTTTATATCTTGTTAATCTTTCAAGCTCTGTTTAGTAATAATTTACATACCATAGCACTGTGCACCAAAATATGCTAATACGTACTTAAATTTTATTTACATTGGGCATTAATTTTTCTTCAACCATGGTTATATATGGTTACTGTTGAGTCTGAAGTTCAAGTCGGGACAAAAAGACTTCTTCCTTCTTACTAGAAATTGCGTGGCCAACCTCTCACAGTTATAAAAAGAGTCAAAGTACCCACTAGATTTGGAGCCAAGTATTATGAGTCGAATAGTTGTTTAAAACTAGAGTATTAAATAATAAATTATATATTTTAGTGGCGCGAGTAACATTTTAGGCTAGCAACATTCATTTCATAACTTGCTACTTCCTGTATGTCCTATCTGGCGTACCGCCATAAATTTTGTATGCAACAGTGTCCCATTAATCCCGTTATGTCAATTGTTGTCGAATAACAATTTGTGGATGTCAAATTGTCAATGTCAACTTGTACTTGTCAAGTGTCAGTATCAGTCAGTATATGCAATTTTCAAAATAAAGACATGAATATTGAATTTGAAATATAAAATAAAACGATTGTGTATATTTAAGTAAAAACATATTTTACACTTAGCAAGTAGCCACAAAGAAATTGAATCATACAGTTAAGAAAAAAGCCTACATGAATAAATTAAAGATATGTTATATTTGGGACGAAGATCTTATTCAGCAATGCAATCGTTTACCTGCAGTTGTGGGTCGCGTGAGTAATATAATTGAAAATAATCATAAAATAAGTTAAGATTTTAAAACTTTTAGTTTTATTCTTAATTCTCAACAGGCCTCATTAGTGCACAATTTGATATCTGTTTATGGTCTTCTGAAACATGTTCAAGTTGTTCGATCGTCGCCAGCTACTTACAACGACTTAAAAGGATTTCACTCCGAATTATACTTGGATCACTTGAAGAAACTTACTGAAATAGATGATGAGTACATCCCAGACTCACAAGATGAGGAATATGGCATCGGTAAGTGCTTTCCTTGGTTTTTAAACATTTTTTTTATACACCTTATTGATAGCCCTTGTTATTTTATATTTATAAGATTGAAGTGGCAAACAAGCATGAAGTGTCGCTTGTTACTGCCACCCATGGACATGTGTAAGCCACTTTGTATGTATGGAACAGAGTTTCTATATGATGCCAATCATAGTCCATTGACTTTCCAAGAACTAAAGTTTAATGGTACTATGAGTGTAGAAAGCATTTATAAGCGTTTGTTTGTAGCTTCCAGACTGTAGGTCAATGATGTATACTTACATAATTTATGAGTACTTACATTAATTACTTATTTCTTTAGTAGCAACGGGAAGATTGTTGCTAAATTGAACAATTTTTAAAGATTAAAACAAATATATCGTTTTTTACTAGTAAAAAGAAAGAACAGTATAAAATAATATAACAGAAAAACAAACAAAAAATAAAAGATTTATTAAATTTTTATTTCAGTTTATGATTGTCCACCAGTATCGGATATGTATCCATTGGTTACAACAATTGCTGGTGGATCCATCACAGCAGCTAAATGCCTCTTACTTGGTATTGCAGACGTAGCCATCAATTGGTGTGGAGGTTGGCATCATGCACAAAGGTTAATAATATGTTAAGTTCATAATAACTGTAACTGATATGTATGGTCACATATTCTTATCTATTTATCTATCAGTTCTTTAAAGTCCACTGCTGGACATAGACCTGCCCCTAATCTGCACCACTCCGACCAGTCCTGCACCTTCTGAATCCAGAATATTCCAATAATCCAATATTCTTATATCATTTAATTATTGACTTTACAAGTTGTGCATTTATTTCTGTGTTGTTTTGTGTATACTTTTCTTGAAAGGCATCGACTTGTCCAACGAAGAAGACGGCAGAGATGAACAACTCTTTACCAACTCTCCCCTTGAGATTCAGAAATACAGTTTACACTTTGAATCTGTACTATTAGGCATTACCATTGAATACAACAAAATTCAAAAAGTATTGCTCCATTAATATGTATAACCTCTTCCTTATCTCACTTCTGGGCCATGGGCCAGCAATGCCCTTGTCTTGTCACAAGGAATTGCATATTATAAATTTATTAATGATTACCTGTGCCATGTGGTTTCACCCACATTTATTGGATATCAATCTATTAAAACAAACAAACATAGCGTGATGTTATATAGCCTAAAGCTTTCCACAATAAACTTACTATTAACATTAAGAGAACCAGTAGTTCCTGAGATTAGTGTGATTCAACCAAACAAACTATTGCTTTATAATATTAGTATAGATATTATTGTAAATTGTAATGCTTTCTGTAAGTACATACAAATGCAGGTTACAAATTACTTGTTTTAATTAATATTAGCTTCTCATCAACCTCTTATAATTGTTTATTATTGTTTTATTTGCTCATGATTATACTTGTTTCTAGATTTGGTGCAGAAGGGTTTTGTTATGTGAACGACATAGTATTAGCAATTGAAAAATTAAGGCAAAAGTTCCCTAAGGTGCTTTACATAGACCTAGATGTCCACCATGGTAGGATGTCCATTTATTTTATTATTACTTTATCCATTGAATATAATTATTACTTGCCTGTGAATTGTTTTGTATCTACATTCCTTCCTTAATTTATGATGTTAATAAACTTAAACTCTTAAAGTACTTTACTGGGCACCTAAACATAAACAAAATTCTCAATAATATAAGATAAAAGTTAAATTTGTCACTTAATTGACCAATGTAATTCTCTGGAGAAGCTTGGAGAACTATTGTATCTTGGAGCTCACTTCAGTTTATTAATGATGGTGGTTCTCACCAATTTTCTGTTGTATAGGTAATGGTGTGCAAGATGCATATAATTTAAGCAAATCTGTGTTCACATTGTCATTTCACAAGCATGAGCCAGGGTTTTATCCTGGAACTGGCACCATTGAAGATATCGGCAGTTTATCTGGTAAAGGATATAGTTGTAACTTCCCTCTCAACAGTGGTTACTCTGATGCAACACTACAATATATATTTGAAAAGTAAGTAAAGTGGCAATAGTTCTTTATCAAAATTAAGTGTAACTTGTCTAGTTTACAAGGTTTTAATATGTTGTTGACAAGAAAAATAGGAAGTTAAAACCTTTTCTTTTTCCTAATTTTTAGAATTAAATGGAACTATAGATGTTTACTAATCCTTTATCATTAAGTGATAATCAAATTTATGAAATTATTACCTATTCCTGTATGAATACTATTACTTAGTTTTATGATATTGAAGTACTACACGAGTATGCAGTTCACCTGGTCAGTAAGTGGCCACATCTGTATTAACAGATGTCCATGAGCCGCCCTATGGACATCTGTTGATAATGTACTCCTGATAAGATCAGAGTCTTACCTGAATTTAGCCAAAATACACATCTTTTATACTCCATGTAGACTTAGTTGGAACACCTCAGATATATATCTCCCTTACCACACTTTTCAAACCAGAATACAGCAATACATAATATTGTTGTTATTAGATAGAAATAGGTGTAGTGGTAGTGCTTCCAGAGTCGAAGAAGAGTTCTACCATCTATAATTGACTGTACTAAATACAGAGTAATTTATACACTATTTATATTTAATAGTAATACATATTGTATTGATTTTAGAGTGTTTCCAATGATTTATTCAAAATTTATGCCCGATGCAATTGTAGTCCAGTGTGGCGCCGACGCACTAGCACAGGATCCTCATGGTGGCGCTAGTCTTACCACAGAGGGCTATTGCAAATGTTTGAAAAGTGTACTGGATAAAAGAAAACCTATGATATTATTGGGTGGCGGTAAGTTTAAGCATGCTACAAAATTTACGTGAGTTTTAGTTACAAGTTAAAATGAGGGTTTACCGTACAAAATCTCCGGAATTTATAGTAATTTCGCAAAATCTTCTTATTTCAATAAAACGTAAATAATTACTTAACTATTAAGTTACTAATCTTATTTATTGCTTCTGTAAACAGACCTATTTAGATACCTTGTTATAATACGAAACATGTAAAGGGTACATACTCAGCAACCAGAATATAAGGTCACAAACTCCAATGATCAGAAAGAGATGTGATAATAATCAAACACCCTAGGTCATATCTATATCAAATACTTGGTGTAGTTCGTGACTTTGTCTCACTATAATACAAATATTTAGCCTCTTATTAAACACCTCTACATCTGATTAGTGAAAAGTGAGCATTTTTTCGATTTTGTATAAATGCATAATATAGTTTTAAAATGTAGGGGGCTACAAACATACAAATGCTGCACGACTATGGACTATACTTTTGGCGCTGGTGGCAGGAGAGGAATTAGACAAGAATATACCTGAGCACGATCAATGGCCTAGTTACGGACCGGACTATTCACTGATTGTTGAACCTGCACTTGCCAAAGATACCAACTCGAAAGAATATCTAGACAAATGCATAGCTATCATAGAATGTAAGTTACTTAAAGTAATTAAATTACAAATGTTTATTAAATATATGCATCATCATATTTATGCATAAGAAATTGTAAATTATATTGCGAATTTTGGGTCAGTTCTAACCAATTTTATCAGAAGGAAAAAAGGAATTATATTAGTAATATCTGTTTTTTCCTCGATTCTCTTAGATTATAAAATTATATAAACATCCATTTTTTTCAGCTAATTTAAACTGCGTTGAGGAATTCCAAGGGGAACAATTAATAAAAAGACAGAAGACAGAGGAAGTGGAAGACATTACGAAATTCAATTCTAATTCCGAAGACGTTAACTCAAATAGCAAAATAATTAACACTATATCTAATCAAGAAATGACTAAATCTGAAAAGGAAATAATCGCATCAAAAAATTCTGAGCCTCCTAGGAAAAGAATATTTAAGGGTGCATATTCAAAATATAGTGAAACATCCCATTTAGAAGATATGCAGGATGTATATGACTTTGTGGAGTAAAGTACAAATATTAAATGCAACGACAGTTTCATTGCATTTGTTTTGTTTGTCTTTTAAGCATTGTCCAATTATATTTCCTAGCTTTAAATTCCTTGTTTAATTCTCAATTATCTTACGTCTTATGATTATTCACACATTAATCATCACCACACCACAAGACAATTGCGTAGGAGCTGAGAAGCTAGGCAGAGCGCCATACAAAACTTGGTCATGTTTTGTATGAAGTTGCTGCTATTACCACATGGCCAAAATTTTCCTTGCATGAGATCAGTTACTTTATTGCAGACTTATTTTGTATCTGCATTGTATTAAACAGGGATTGGAATCCAACCCCGAATCTTCAATTATTTTTAAGTGGGGCAAAAATTTAAAAATGCCGCTCCTGCCCTTCATTGATTGTTTTTACTACCTTAATAATTTCTGCCCTCAGAAGTTCAATAATAGGTGGTTATTTAAAAAATATACGTATGGTCAAAGTTAAATAACTGATGAATTGTGCATTCGGTAGCAAGGTTGAATTTGCCGCCAGCATAGGCCCCGGCTTGCCCCCCTCTAGATCGGGGCTGTTATAATCGTAAACGAAAGTATCGCACATCCGAAATTAAAATCTATCTGCTACCGGAACCGAATCCATTATAAAAGTTTTGGATAGCGATTTTACTTAAAATTGATTCGGTATAATAACTGATATGACTGATTGTAATACTAAGCTAGCATAGAATTGAACCAAAAGATAACGTATTTGTATTTCACTTTTAAAATATCGGTATGTCCGTTTAAGGTACTTGCATTTCACTTTTAAAAAATATTATGTCCGTAACAGCACTATCCGAAAGTACCGAATAATCCAAAATAATTACAAATGCGTAATCGTACCTGACACCGTTATAATATTATTCCTATATCCGTACCTAGATCTGAATTTTCCATATCATCCCTGGTATTACCCAAAGCGAAGCATCGGTATCGGCCAAAAATACCACTTTCGGCTAAAGCCGAAATTTAGGCCGAAGCCGCAGAATTTTTAACGAGCGGAATAATTAACAAAGTAACGAATGCGGTACATCACGATTGAGTTGGTAAAACCGGTAAAACTCTGCGTTTTACCAACGTACACTCCCTAGTAAGCTTGCTTTGCCAGTTGTTTGAGATTCGCGTTATTTGAAATGTTATAATTTTTGACAAGTTACGAAGTAATTGTAATCAGCCCTAGTAGTTGTTTATACATAATAAACATTACCATTAATATACAAAAGTTTTGCAAAGTGGAACATTATTCACTTTTAGACAATTTCGAACTGGTTTCGAATTTCTTTTGGTTTCTAAACAATCGGCATCGGCCAAAAATCGACCGTCGGCCGGGCACTACCCACGATGTAGCGGCAGGTGCATTTCAAAAATACTATTTAAACAGCTTTCCGACATTTTATCAATGTGGTGCAAATGTAATTTACAATAATAAAAATAACACATTAAATTGGAAAAAAATATATATTCTCTCACTGAATTAACACACAGTAAGTTACCAAGTAACACATTTAACTTATAGAGGAAAATTAAATAATCTAATTGGGAAAATTAAAGTAGCGGCACTCCAATTACCAAATCAGCATAATGACAATTTATTTATGGATGACATAATTCAAACTAGCTACTACAGTTTAATATTATCTGTATAGGCAAAGCTCCTTATTCACGGCTTTCGCATTTGTTTTCATATCGTAGGTGAAAAAAATGAACGTTTTCGCGGCTAAAAATTCCGTTATTCACGGTTGTACTCTGTACAAAGAAAAATAATTCTTGAATACCGATGTTCATGCAATTTCTGTATTCGTGGCATACGAGTGGAACGTAACCTCCGCGAATGAGGAGCTTTTAACAGTAACATAATAATTATGATCACTGAACATGTTGTCTGGTAAAACTGACAAATTAATACAAAATATGAAATGATACAATCACTCCAATGCAGTCATGAGTTACCAACATTCCATTATGTTGACACATATTTCCATTACACCAGCATTAATATTTTACTGTTTGTGATTAACTGCAGCCTAATGTTTATACCTCATTTGATTCATCTAAATTTTTAAGAAGGTACATGATAAGCTAAATTAATTGAGTCCATCATAAATTACTTTAAAATCTTAGAGGTAAATAAAGTGCGAATCTTGAACTTTGAAACCCAATATGATAGATTTCTAATAGAAACGAAGCATAAATTTTAAGCAGTTTGCATTTGCCAATTCCTAATTAACTATAACCCTTGTTCAACAGTGCATTTAGATTTGCAAGCATAGTGGCTTATGAAAAAATAATGTAATAATTTATTTAGTTTTGAATTTATTTTGAATCTACAGCATATTCAAATAATTTCGAGCCCAAACCCATATGACTAGTGCACTCATATTCAATGTCTTGCAAATACTTATGTACTTTAGTATTGTACCAGCTTAAAATAGTATTTAAATGCAAAAAATGGATGAGGTTGGAGGCCGTGCATCAATACAAGCAGTCTAGTCACATATGTGTTAGACGTTTCTGCTGTAAATTCAATGGTTGTCTTGCCTAACTTAGTCTGTAGGCCGTTTTTCACTGTGCTTTTTAGTAAAGTCTTCTGCATTCTTTGTGAACTTTTTTCTATCCTTGAGAAACTCTTCGGCTAGCTCAGCACGTAACGGATGTTCTGGTTCCGGATCGTTAACGAGAGCAACTAGGGCTTGAATAACTGAAAAGTTCCATGCAAAATGTATTAAACAAACATGAAAATGAAGACAACATTTTGATTTATTTTAATGGATTACAGTTTTTTTGACTTCTAAACTTAGAGGGTATCATTTTCTTTTTAAGACAAGTTTTAGAACACACCTAATACTAATATTTTATCAGACAACAGTGTAAAATTTAAGACAAAGCATTGCCTCTCTGGAATCACTCAACAATTAATACATATTATTTTAGATAACATAAATAAAGATATACATATATATAGATATAACTTGTGTACATTTTATTTTACATTGCCTGTTATGTATAATAAGTGAGATAATTTTAGGTCAGAGTAAAACCCCAAATTTTAGGCTAACGTTGTACATATCCATCGTTAGTTTTGGATGAAGTATCATAATGCCAATTAACATAATATAATGGAATTAGACCAGAAAGTTAATGAAACACTTACTGCAGCTCCAATATTACTCTAATTAATCTTAAGTCAATATAAATGAGCTGTACATCAGTACACTTTGTTCCTTTTTTTATATAGTATGATCTGTCACACATTTGGACATTGAATAGTAAGTTGATCCCCAACTTTTACATTGTTCTAAACATAAAAGATTTGTAGCCTGATATAGATATTATTTAAAAACAGGCAGTCAATAAGTTCTATAACTCTAATTATTTATTTATATTGTAAATTGTTGAATATTTTATTGAGCTACAGTTTAAAAAAAAATGTTTATATGATCTGTATATTGAAATTGGCTGCAAACTACACTACCTAATTAGATATATAGTAAGTAATAGTTTGGTACCTTGATCAGTCTTGGTGGCAGGTTTCCAATTTTCAGCGCTGATGATAGGCAGGCACACCTGACCCTTCTCATCAATATTGGGGTGGTAGATTTTAGTCTTGAAGCTTATCTTAGGCGGTTTGAATGGATATTCTGCTGGGAAATTGATCTCAATACGAAATGCACCCTTGTTGTAGGGAGGATTATCCTGAAAGGTAAATGGAAGTATGTGTAAATCTGAACACAATTACTAGAGCTGGAGTGGAATGTCTAAGAAACAAACTATAATAAAAAAAGTCTACTTTATAAACAAAAAAGACAATTTTGTGCATCAATAAAGTATAATTTAACTATTAGGAGACAGCAAGAAGCTGCTGAATTCAGAAGGCACAACCAGTTTGAGTAGCATAAATTTATGGAGGCCTATGTCACATTCAACAAAGGTCAAATGTTATTGTAGATGGATTGTAAAAAATATAGGTCATATGACCTCACTCATCAGCGATTTTCATCACTGTCCTCCTGTTATTACTATCACAGATTAGTCCATAAAATGGGCTCTGTATGCAATTCTAACTGTAAAAATAATGTTTTTATCACAATATGATACTCATTTCTATTATGTACTTAATTTAAATATCCTTGCTAAATTTTTGGGGTGGGAAGTAGTTTTTTTTTTATCTAGCATTACATTAGAATACTACGGGAAGCCACCACAAAAACTTTACAATTTTGAAATGTTGAACTTTTGTGAAATGGATAGCTATAAAGAATAAGAGCTTACAGGAACAATCAATCCTTGCCATGTTAAGATATTGGATTCATCAACTTGAATATCTCTGAAAGATTTAAGTCCAGATTGCCGGATGTCATGTAGCTCCTGAAAGAAGTAACCAATTACAATATAATCGTAGTTTCATCAATTGCAGAAGATCACGAAAGTATAATGTTATATTGAAATACATCAAGCAACGCATTAGTGTTATAAACACGTATGATTACTCGAATGACTTTAAAATTAATTGTCTTGATGTTGATTCGATCTAGTAAAGACAAAATTCTTAAAAAATATCACTGATTTTCTTACTTTCTGAAGTCTTCTTGTCGCAGCCATTGTTATGAAATTCTGGTGAAATATAATACCCTACGTGTTCCGGAGTGTGAAATTCTTTATATACCACTTATATGAATGCCCACAATAATATCATAATTCGAAGGAATCTTAGCACAAGGAATATGACTCAGTAAAACGTCAACGATACGTCGGTCCACCTGCAAAATCGGTGGCCGCCATTACAATACAAATAGGGGTGTCGCACTACGGAACCTACGATATACCGAGTTATCGAAAAGTATCGATAACTCGGTAACAAACAACTCTATCATTGTCTATGGCATAGAGTATTAATCGATTTGACGCAGACGCAGTTGATATATGCCTTTATTAATTAATATACTCTATGATAGATAGACCTGAAAAAGTCCGATACATGAACGCGTTTCAATTCCTTACTGTCGAAATCGGCGACGCATCCTAATGTGACGTAAATTAATTAAACAACATAATGTATTCGACGTTTGCACATTGACCTGTCGCAGCACATAATATGTGATGGCACTGTTGGCTCTAAAAGTACAAACACACGTCCGGATTTGGTACGGCGGACCAAATCCGCCTGCCAAATCCACTCTCCCTACACACGACCGGATCGGACATTTGTATCACGAACTCTTTCGAGTGCACACGTTTGTTATCATGTATAAGAAAATTATGGTGGTAGCGAAACAATATTTAAGAAAAACGCGATCAATCTAGTCACATGAAAATTATACGAAT
>DWNE01000747.1:0-25952 GCA_018249875.1 Cecropterus toxeus | reverse complement strand
AGCAGTTTTCATCGCACTCAGTAATGTCAATATTTTGTTGAACTAAATGAGATCCCGCAAATTACGAGATCCTGCGGGATTGACGATTCTATTCCCGAGATGACATTTCTATTCTCGACAATACGATTTCTAGTCGGGATTGCATTCCCTACTCGTACGCCAATTGGATACGATACAGAACAAAAATGACAAAATCGGTTCACTCTATCCACAACTTACGATGATCAATTGAGAATCCCTCCTTTTTGAAATCGGTTAAAAAGTAATTACTGAGCTATTAAACTTAATAGATGAAACTATATGTCAATATTAGTTCTGCCGTTGGTTCTGTTGGTTGTCTGAAATGCCTGAAGGAGCAATTGGCGTATCATGTAGTTCGAAACATTAATAACCGATGAAATATATAGTTTTTCGAATAGGATTTAGGGAGACCTTTCATTGGTTCACCTTTCATTGGTTTTATTGAATTAAACTGAAATTCTTACGATCATACATCCAATTCTGTCTTGTAAGCGCTAAGCGCTGTAAGTGTTTAGGTTTGAATGATGTGGCATGCAAGATGAATTTACACGAGGAATGCCAATTTCCTTCTCGCGGACTCCATTCTATTCTAAGTCGTTGATGGGCACTTATCATCAGGTACTTAGCTAATTCTATATTAGGGTTCCGTAGCCAAATGACAAAAATCCCTTATAGATTCGTCATGCCTGTCTGTCTATTACAACTATTAAGACTACAGAGTTGAAACTAGGTAGTTAAGTGTATTCTGATAACCGCTTTCTGAATTGTGTACAAAAATAAAAAAAATATATTAAATTTAGGGGGAGCTTCTCATACATGGAAAGAAAACTCATTTTTTTATAAATCTAGCCTGATCACTTCATACTACATATCTGTAAGAAGGGGAATTAAGACGTTCACAACTTCTTTTGTGAAGGTGGTTATTTGTCTATATACTAATACATAAAAATCGAATGGAATAATAAAAAGCGATGGTGTGTCTACGTGTTACTCAACGACGCAAGAATCACTGGTCCGATTTACATGCATGTAGCTTATTAAACTAGTCAGTCCATAGGTTACTTTTAATATCATTCGTTATCTACAGATGAAGACTATTTTCGTCAGGTCACTACACCTTTTGGTTTCAGAATTTCATGTTTCATGTTAAATAAGAAGAGATCGCGAGTAAAACCTTTGTTTTATCACGTATCGAAGCACTCCGGTAGTTTATTTATTTATTCTTTTTGTACCTTACAAAGAAATGTGTACAAAGGTGGACTTAATGCTATAAGCAGTCTCTGCCAGCTAACCTTCAGGCAGTCTGAAATACAACGAAGCCGCTATAAAGAAAAAGTAAAAATAAAAGGAGAAATTTAGGAATATATATTTATGCGTATATACATACTACGAATAAATACTATTAGTACATATATACGTTAGTTCAGCTAGAATTACTTAAAAGCTACATCTAGAAGGAAGCGAGCAAAGCTGGGTGAGACACATAGTAACACAATAATAAATGTGACGGCAACACGTCCTTCATTGAAGAATTTTAAAAGTTAACCTTTCATTTCGATACGTTTCTTTTTCAAACCTTTAATGAGCTCTATTCACTTCGATTCAATTAAGGAAGAGATTGCAATGTCTAACGTGTTACTATTAAAAGTGTTATGTACCTACCTAGTATTAAATAGAATTTTGTAACGCGCATGTTCTTACATCATTAATGTTTGAAACATTATATATTCATTGAAGTTTAATCTTAAATTGTATGTTAAATATGAAATTTAAGTTTTAAATTCCAAACCAGCATAAACTACCCGTATCTAACAGGAAAAAATGGAAAGAATAATTAATTAATTAATTAAATCATTAATTACTAAGCTAGGACAAAATATAGCTAGGATAAAATTCGGAAAATAGGTTCGTTTTTGACGTACACCGCGGAGTGATTTTTAATACTGCACCCCTGAGGGGGTTAAATATTAGAAATTTAATGAATTATTTTTATTTTGCATAGGCCTACGAGGGCACTTACAAATTGTCAGTTACAATATTTTTTCTCATACTAACACCGGATCGTAACACCACCTCAACTGAGATGATCCAACAACAAAACTCAGCGGGTTTGTCTTTTTCTCTTATTATTTACATAGCCAATAAAAGCATAGTTGTATGTATAGTCTGTGCGTATAAAACGGGCAACGGCTATTCCTGATAATAGTCAAAATATTAACATAATAATATAATAAGAAAAGAGTAATTAATAATAAAAAGAAAGAAAATTTAAAGTAAATTATGCAATAAAATTTAAAAAGATAAAATTAAAGAATTTTAAGGTGGTAAAACTCGGATAGTAAATAGACAGTAGTTTTCCTAAGAATTTACTCGTCTGCAGCTGTTCCCAACTTGAGCGGCCCAGGCAATATTTCAGCATAACAGCAGTGTAAAATGGTAATGTGTTCTTGTTTGTAATGGAGACATACGGGGAATGGTAACTTTCTCTTCAGAAGCAGTATCGATTTGCGATATGGGAGTTTTTCAGCAGAATTCCAATTTTATTTAGACATGGTATTAGTATCCCATTGGCTAGACTATTTACCATCTATATATTCATTTGATATATCGACGCCAGAAAGTAATCTTGTCGTATCTCAAAAATCTCAAAATAATTTTGTAAATAACCATGAAACCATTCTAAGATTAGTGTAATTGATTCTATATATATATTAAAAATCGTATGTTTTCGAGATGCGACAAAATGGTTTTCCTGCGTCGATAAATTAATTTAAAAAGTATCGTATGTAGAATTTAAATTCGGAGAGTTCTACTTTCAACACTTATTAAATAACTTACCCTTAGGCTGTTTGGGTATGAAGTTAAGGGTGCGGTCCTTGCACCTCATGTGCTCTCCTGTGCCATCGATCCAGACGTAAGTGGCGAGGATCCGGTCCGCAGGCAGCGGCAGGTCGTTGTACCTGCCCAGGAGTGTCTTCGAGAGCACGGCATTAGGGGAATTGGTCAACACCGGCCCGGAAAGAATCTTTGGGTTATCTGTGAAGGATTTTTTTTTTTTACAGTAATAATACAGTTTTAAATTTTAAAGGATTTGTTATGTGTTGTAAAAAAAAATACTGATTTTACGAAAGTCGGCGAGCGATAAAATTTTGGTGCCGACCTAATGTGAACAAGCCCTTAGATATTAACAGAACAAAAAAGTCTAAGAAGTACAGATATGTTTTTTTTTATTTAAAATGTTTTACGGCTTTTGCCAAGCATTAAAGCCTTACTTTATTCATTCGCGACTATCTTTTCTCCCCTTAGAGTAGATATACAGACATATTATTATATGTCAATATACGTACATGACGAAAAAATATCTAGAAAAAGTACTTCAGTGGATAAAAGAGTTGAACGACTATATCGTTAGAACAAACCTTTCCTACGATCGATTATGTCACTTATAATTTCCGATATTACTTTTTGCCTCATAATTTGTCAAAGAAAATCACATTTCAATATGAACCATTACACCGACAGACGGCATTAACCATTTATCTTTGACCTACATCAAATGACGTGACTCATGAACGGTATTTAACGTAAACAAAGCAATTACATGTATGTACGCATTTTATAATATATTAATTTGAATTATTTATCACTATAATTTTTACGACAGTCAATATGTCAGATTACTTTAATGTTTTATCTGTGGCCTGTGGCAATCAAAAGCGCGCTTTCAAACTCCGATGTCTGACAGATAAAATATACCGCCTCCGTAAATAATCTTAAGTGGATAATCTCGTGTGATAACGATAAAATTAAAATAGAATTTTACGTTTTTAATACGATAATAGATAAATAATAACTTTTACCTACCTTCTATTTTACCATGCGTAGAGTCAGCCATTTTTGCTTCTGTGTTTTCTTATCTGTAACAAAATAAACAATGAATATTAAAATCGGTTATTGTTTCATTTATTCATTTTGGCATTGTCATATTTATGTAAACGTGTGCATTCAAACCATAGAATATGTAACGATTAACTTTTTTTGGTCAATACTACATTATTTTATACATTTATATTACTGTAAAATCTCTTCGCAAATGAATCCGGTGTTTAGCTTAGAAATGAAGAAAAGAAAGGTCGGTCACCGCATGAAATAAAATTGAAAGATTCAGAAGTGGGCTTAAGACCTATTCACGAAGGTCACTTAATATCTTTAAATTCGAAGAACTAGACAGTAAGGAATTAAATTAAAACAATCTGTCAAATAAATAATCAATCTACCTATATCTATATAAATTACCTTTGATCGAAAAGTATCAAAGGCGTTTGAGTAAAAAGTAAAATGCGTTTGAGGACCGTTTAACACACAATGATCTGCAATTCGAGCGATCACGATATCAAACGGCGACAACGATGTGCTGACAGCATCCATCACAGGATGTTAATGTATCCTGACAGATGAATTAATTATACACAATTGTGGTTACTTTAATTAAACGGTCCAGTGACTCGCAAACCGTGGAGATCATTTAGATAATATGCTTATATACGTATATATAAATTAAACCCAATTTCCCTTGTCCATGGCGTCACGTGTGAACGATTTTAGTACTTGTGTTTTTGTTAATTTATGTAAAAAAAAGGAAATAAGAAAACCTAACTAAAATTAATAATATACGATTTTGTAACGCAACCTAATGGCGATTGACTTAACTGACAGTATTACCGATGCGAATTCAAAGTTCATAGTTAAGACAGGACAAAATTGATTTAGCTAGTTTTTATTATCAGATTGAAGTAGCAAACGAGCATACGGTACACCCGATGGCAAATGATCACTGCCGCCCATGGACATCCGTAAGCAACTTCATACAGAACAGGAGTTCTATCTGAAGTCGATTACAGATGCGTTGCTACTCACGAGGAATAAAATGGTCCCTCATATATAAGTGAATCGGCAACCACATCCTTCCAACGAAATGCAGTAACAGCTTCACGGTAGGAATGGGTGTGGCGGTGGTCCTCGTCGGTCGTAGTTCGAGATCTACCACCAGGCGAAATTAGTTGTATATAACAACTAAAACTCAATATTAAAGTTTGCAGGTAATTCTTTTAATGTACGATATATCGGGATATCTAATATACCTATATCCTTTTATCATTTTATTTGATTAAATATTATCAAAATTAGAACCGTAATAAAAATATTACAAGAACAAATATTTGATATACGTTACATTGCTTCGATCGCTATTTCATCAACCGATCCGAAATTTTCCAAAATGGAAACTTCCTCCATACCTCTCTTTGTCACTACTTATTTAGTACCTGTTTTATGACATGTCATTTTTCTGTTCTGCATACTTACTTACAATGTAGTGTAATATTTCAAACCATTGATATTATCAAGTAGGTATCTGAATCTTTGCCATTAATATAAGCAAGTGGTAACTTTATTATATCCGGGATTGTATCACATTGAGTAATATCCACGATGGTTTTCATGCGAAATCATAATAGCATTCAGCATCAATGTAATGTAAGTATTCATGTGATAATAATAATTGAATGTTGCTTCTATTAATATATTGATAAGCTAAAGATAGCAACACATTGAGTACATCTTGATAAAATTGCTACAAAGTAAAGAAATGAAGCGCAAACTTTGTAAGAAAGTATTTATAGACAAAATTGACATGTAACTAATGTGTGGTCAAATCACGAGCTTCATTGATGATTAGCACGACACAGGAAAATGAAATTAGACGACAATGAATATTAGTTTGATAACAATTATGTTGCAACAGCTGTGTTACCGGTTGTTTTATAATATGTACCGTAAATTAATTCTTTACATAATACGACACGTTGTGTGACATTGCCTTGACATTTTGCGAGAATGAATATAAACGCCTATCAATGCTGTATTAAATACTTACGATATTAATAGTCAATACTGTTAAAATTATTTGACTGTCCAACTGTTTGTAAAAAAATAATGTGTAATGTTGCCAAATTATGCTTAAACCTATGGTATTTCAGACAGAAGCTAGAACGCATTGACAATTAACAATAAATTTAGAAAAATAAGAGCATATAGTAAGTCAACAAAATAGCAAAATTATAAGTCAATCTTAGTTTGAAACAGTTTAAAAGCTTAACTCTTTGCAGAATATCTGAAAAAAATAAAGTAGGTAGGTGGCGAATGCCTACAGTTGTTCTTGCAAAAGAAAAGTCCCAGTTTAAAACAGCTCAGTCACACTCACGCCAGTGAAATGCATTGTATTTTCAAGGAACACTGGAAAATCGTGGGGAAGCGCTGTTAAAAATTCAAGTTTAAAGTGAAATTGCAAAAACCGCTCGGACGCGTTGGCTATCGCTTTTTAAAAAGAAATGTGGCTGAATGTATCTCATGCATTGCATTTGTCGCACTAAAAGATAAAATCGTCAGACAAAAGGAAATTCATTTGATAACATAATTAACAAGTAGTAAGTACTTACTAAGATTGATAAATATATGGATAGGTATTTACATTTAAAATTAAATATAAAATATTCGGTCACTTGTCATGAAATAGTCGTTTAAATATTATTTGAAAGCAATTGATTCACCTCACGCCATTATACTGTTCGAATAAAACACTTTGTACTATTTATAAAAAAAAAATGCATTTTAAAATACCGATTTATGTTTATCTGTTACAAGAACAACACTCAACTTCGATTCAAGAAAAAAAATAAACAAACCACAGACAACATAGATCCATTCAGGTGAGCTATAGAGTAGTTAGCATTGACCCAGACACACTGGCACACCAGGCGCCGTACTCGACACTACGAGACCGATCTCGTAACGTAGTCTCGTATATAATTTGGCGGGTTGCCCGAATTTGTTTGTTACTATGTACACCACAACACTAATTACGAGCAAATTAATTCGTATTATACGACTTGTGTAAATGTCATATATAATGGTGACACATTATTAATTATATTAGTTTTTTTTTTAAACTGCCGACAGGACATTGTCTATATAATTATATATTATAGTAGGAATGTTATTGGTACGTAATATCGTTCTCAAATATATGTCAAACGTCAATTGATCCGTGGTAATGGCAGTATTACGAAATCTCGACGGAGTTCGTTCCATAGCCATATATATTTAATCTTTCTGATTGTTACCATATAGTTAATTTTGTCGTTTGAATTTAATACTTCTAAAGGTATTCGACGCTGTGGGGACAACGTTGGGTTATCTGGGATTTTTACTAAAACCGTCCTTGTGTCCTTCCTCGCAGTGTAGAGGAGTCCGAGATCTCCAACGGGACGCAACCGGAGTCCTTTCTGGCTATTTCCTGGTGAGCATTAGCGCTCGCCGTATTTTCAGGCGATACATTATGATGGCATGCGACCACACATGCCACCGTCCTTCACGGGGTCGCTTGGCTGGATGGTCCGAGCTCCCACACTTGCGGCCCATAAAACCGGAAGCCTCATTTAATCGCCTCTTACGACTTAAGAGAGAGGCGATCTACCAGAATAGGAATTTATTTTATTTTCATTTATTAATTTTAAATGTTGTACCAACAAGGAACACATCAACAATATGTACGTGTACAGAATGTTACACGTCATGAATCCGAGAGTTACTTATAGAATTAAAGTTAAATATAGGCGCAAAAAACAGTGCCTACAGGATAACATATCCATATCCTGGATTTTGTTCCTTAGTCGTTTCTTAAGACATCCACGGTAAGAGAGGGACTGATGACAATATTCAAGACTGATATATTTTTTATGATTACATCTAAGCACATTCTAGGCAGGTGCCTATCACGTGAACGTGTTTCATAATATAATGAAATGTTGAAAAGAAGTTTGACCTTAAGATCCGTATTTCATTGGTAATGATTTAAATTATCATAATATGAATTTACTGTTCACGAGTTTGACAGCCATGTCGAATTCAATTATGTACGGAAATCCTGGCGCTTACAAAAATGGACTATGTTAAGCACATTGTATTTGAAATAACGTGGATTAACAATATAATACTTACCTGCTAACAAAATAGCAGCACCGCAGTAACTATAGATCTTAAAACGTTTACAATAACCACAATGCACTTTAAAGACACGGTAAACGATTCTTAAAACTCACCAGAAACGTTTACACACTCGCTATTCCTAATCGAAACAAAATACAACTCATACTATTTCTAATGACGTAATTATTCAACCTTTTTATAGAAGGGACTGTTAATTGTGAAAGTGGTGGGGGTTACAACGGAAACACCTATTTTTGTACAGATAATACACTAATTGTTATATTTAATTTTAGTTTGCTAATAAGTCATCCTGTTATAACTAACTTAGGTATTCTCAATATCTTAACGTTCCTGCGGAAACCCTATGCCAATAAAAAGAATTTGATCGACTTCTCCGATATCCATTCAATTCATTAAGTCTACAACTCTAACGATAGATTAATATTACTAAAGACGACATTGATTACTGAGTAGTCATTAGAACGAAGCTAAGAAATATCTTCTGATAGCTACGAATAAAGTTATTATAGAGCCTCGACTCTGATTACCAAAAGCCGGAACTTCCAATTGATATTATGTAGAAGTCCGATTGCTTCTATTCCAAATGCCGGAGGTTATATTCGGAGTTCAATGTGACGTAGCGACCATGTATTTTATTTTGAACAACTATTTAGGACTTATATATAATATGTATTGTACTTTATATAATCAGTCACATTGTCAACTTATTATTGTCCAACTTCTGGGAACGGGTCTTCTCTCAGAATTAATGAGTTTGAGGCCATAGTCCACCGCGCTGGCCAAGTGCAAATTAGTAGACTTCACACACCTTTGAGAACTCGTTTTTTTAGAGTACTCTCAGATGTGCAGGTTTCCTCACGATGTTTTTCTTTACCGTAAAGGAGTAATAATTACTTCTAATACGCACATAATTTTAGAAAAATCACTGGTGCGTGCCTGGGATTCGAACCTCGGACCCTTGATTGAGAAGCCGAGTTTCAACAACTAGGCTATCACAAATCAAATCAGTCTCGCTCTTCAACAATCCTAACAGTAATATCCTGTCTCCGATATAGATTCCGAAATCCGACAATGGATCCGATTCCGACCGACAAATTTATAAACCTTGACCCCGACTTCGATTTCGATATAATCACCTCCATTAAAACTTAACTTACGAGCTAGGTATATACTGAAATAATCGGTGACGTTATTACAGACTGGTTTTGTCGTTGATATGACATTGACCTCAGAATAATGCCATTAAATATCAATATATACTTTATTGATGTAACAGACGAGCATGCAGTCCACCAGATGGTAAATGGTCACTGCCGCCCATGGACTTTTTAATACAACCCCAGATAAAATCTTACTTAAGTTTAGGCAAGGCGTTACTATTCCTGAGGATTATGTTGGAATGCCTTAGATAAGTATGTATCCCTTAACATATACATAGATAGACGACGTCCGCCATCTCTTAAATGTAAAGTGTATGCTCAAGAAAAAATAAAAACAATTACTTATTTTGAATGCAAAAATGTTACAACAAAATATTTACAACCTCTAAGTTTGTACCTTTTGTTTGTAACACATACACAAAACAAACACATAATATTAGCAAATTATAATTATATTAATATTTTAGTTGATGATGAATTTAGTTGATGACTACTGGAAGAGCGGAGCATCCTAATACAGGCATTTGGTCCTTAAAAGGAGGCTCCAGACCCCTTATGATTATAAGTTGGGCTTTAAAGAAGTGAAGATTATTATTATCATAGAGCAGTTACCGGGGTCGTCGAGCGCGTGCAGCAGGCGGCGCGCGGCGGCGGGCAGCAGCGCGGCGCGCAGGCACACCTCGCTGGCGCGCTCCATCTGCGCCGCCACCTGCGCGCGCACGCGCGGACACATGTACGTGCTCGATACCCACTCGCTCAGCACCACCTGCGCACACACGCCGCTCAGCTAAGCCACACCGACACTAACTACTATCATGAACCTCCTTATTATAATATTTTTGTGACCGAAGTTAGGATAACATTGACTCTTAGGCAATCGCGTTTTTAATAGGCCCATTGGCATTTGTTAATTCTATAATAATTGATCAAATCAGCCTGTAATTTCAATGAAATGGTCCTACCTCAGTATGACATTATCTCAAATTCAACTTTTTCCCACTTTAAATATTATATCATGATAATTAAATATAAAAACAATCTGTTGAGTAACTTTTGTCTGTCCCATGCGTCTTGTGTATAAAAAAAATCATATATAAAGTAAGTTATATTATAATTTTTATCAATGACATTATTAGGAAAATTAAAATGCTATCAACAATTAACAACAAATAACTCAAGCCTTATAATCACATCATAATTTCAGGCATTACAATTTTAAGCACCCAGTGAAAATGTTTTTCCATTAACTTAAACACTACTTTTAACAATATATAAATTCATATTTTTCGTACCGAAAATTATAATTGTTATCATGAAATATTTACCTAAATACTAAAATTAGCTATCATTAAATAGCACTGACCACATTATTGTGCGGGCGCTCCGGCGGCGGTGGCGCGAGCGGCGCGGGCGGCGCCTCGGGCTCAGGCTCCGCTCCGCGCGGCCCGTGGAACCAGCCGTTAATGGACAGCCGCGGCAGCTCCAGCGACACCACCTCGTCCACCTGCGCCCACACGCGTTAGTAATGCTAGCTTCCTAAACGATCATTCGAATGGACGCTGACCAACCCGCTCAATGGCCGAGTTAGCGTGGTCGAAACTGTTGAAAAATCCTTGGTGCGGTCTGTGCTATGTTCATGGTTGTACGCCATTCAGGAAAGGTGCGATAAACAATGTTTTTAGAATTGTAATATCAAACTAAAAACACTTCTTATATCGCATACTAATAGTACAAAGCTGCAACCCATTTTCTTGCAAGCCCTATATAATAATATACAATTTGTATACTTTATGTCTCCTTGTTAACAATGGAAATAATTAAATTAAATGATATGTGCTTGTACATACGAGTTATCATTAAATCAAATTAGCAAATGCGAGAAGATATTTGTTTATAAAAAACCTCTTCGTAATAACGAGATGGAATATATGATATAGCGTGTTACCTGATGAAAGGAATCATGTCCGACCGGGAAGAATGCCAGCATATTGTTTCGCGGCAGAACGCGACGCGTGACGTTAGCGGGCCGCCCGCTCTCGTCGCGCGCGAACAGCTCCAGCGCGCCGCCCATGCCCTCCGCCCACCCGCCGTCCGTGTCCGCTCCCACTCCCGCCTAACACCATAATATGTATTAATAGGCAAAAGAAGCCTATTTATGTATATATAGAAGAAAATGTTAAAAATCTTATTTGAGATTTTTGGTAGCCGTAGACTTTTTATAAAAAGGGATTTTTTACTCTAAACATATTTTCTACAATAATTTTCATTTAAACAATGAAAAAATGGAGATCTAAATTTACATTACTTATATATGTAGCAATGTACATACTATATATAGGTAGTTCTAATCCAAGGGTACTTATGAATTATAAACGCGACCAGCACCTCGTCCGTAGCATGCGCGTGCGCAGCGCCGTTGTGCAGCGCGGCGTCGCGTCTGGGCCGCCACGGCGCCAGGTACAGCACGAAGGCCACGCGCCGGTCCGCCAGCAGGTCGTCGTGCAGCAGCAGGTGGTCGCCCGGCCCGTACAGCGAGCACGTCGCCGACACGCTGTGCAGCGATAACCCCGTCACCTGGGATACCTGCTCCAGCAATAAACAAACATGTCATGCCAGATTTTTAAAAACATATATACAAAATTATATTGAAAACATTAAAGTAATATATTTTTTTTTATCAAGATAGAAGTAGCAAACGGGCATGCAGTTCTCTGGGATGCTACCACCAAAGGACAGACGGAATAGTATGTGAATCAAATCAAATAACAGTATGAACACCAGCTAATTGGGTCATATTTATTAAAAAATTCAATATTTCTTACAGGCACTAGACACTAACATAACTTTCAAAATAAAATAACAAATTTGTTAATTAGGTACATAATAGTTATGTCAGTGCTAGTTTTATCTTAAGTACATCACCTTTCATTTATGATTCATGTTTTGCTACTCCTGAGAATTAGGCACGTCTCCCTAGTTCTCAGGAGTAGCATTATCTCTTTTGTAAGAATCAGAATTAACCTCTTCCACAAAGAGCTAGAACTTTACCATCCTAGAAAAAGGTATAGCAATAATGCTTTCCCAGTTGACAATCTTTCAACATTAATTACAGCATCTCAATCCCAATCACAATCATGGATTGACAGTGAAATGCTCCTGAGTTCTAATTATATGGGGTCACATTTAGATACATGAAATGTCATTAATGTTATATTTGAGCATTCTTTCTTACAACTGAATATCTATAACATATTTATCTTAGGATATATCATACATCAACATTTATGTATGACCATTTATAATTAGTAACAATAACCATTTTCCCTTTAAGAATCCTTGTGGTAATATTAGTTCTTCTAAGAGTTACTGTTTTTATTTACTGTTTTTCCTTTTACACTCCAGCTACTATACATAGTTATATCTATATTGTTACCACTCACCCAACTCATAACTTCAGTCTTTAATAATTGGTATATACATCGGATGCTCCTCTGCCAGGACAGGTTGGCAAGATCTGTAGTTTGATGGAACTCGTACAAGTCCATCTTTTTGCGGTTCCAATCTAGTGTGTTCATGTCATCTACTATGTTGTTGATTATCTCCGGGTTTGCCAGTAAGTTATGTAGCAGACACAAGCGGAAAGGTTCTGCTGTGAAGGTCACATCATCTGTTGAATAGTCCTTTAATTCACTCCAATGTGTTGTTAATCTATCTATTAAATCTTGAGACTGAAAAATATTTAAAACATTCATGATGAACAAATTTAAACAACTTGTTAATGAAATTCTTTTACAAAAGAAGTGAGCATATATTTGGTAAAATTGGGTGGTCCCAAATGTACCAATGGCACTAGCCAATACAATACTGGAAGTGGACAAAATATATACTTTTGTGATAAAATGCAATTTATGTTTAATAAAATTTCTTCCCCACTACTTCTGCATAAAAGAACACTATAAAGCAGTGATATGGTCAAAAACATTTCTGTATAGAATCAACTGGCCAGAGGATTAGCTTAGCTATCCAAAGGGAAAATGAAGCCAGCCTTCTTGGTACCCTTCCAAAAGACAGCGGTTTGGACTCTTTCTTTTATTTATTGTTTAATTTTTAATTATTCTTAATTTTTATTTAATCTATGTATTGTAAATTATTGAATAAAGTTTTTTAGTAGGTTTGAATCAACTTCAAATAAAATATTTTTTATATTCTAATATAATGATATGAGATGGAAATGAAAGCAGGAAATAAACAAAGGAAAATGTTCATAAAAGTGACTTTTCACCTTTAATGCAGGGTTAAACTGCGGGTCATCCATCCTATTGGCCCGAGGGTTCAGTTGTGCTTTGACAACCTTTACAGGAAACTTATCTTCCACCAGCACAGAGTCATCCTCCCACGGCGACTCTGAGTCTGAACTGTAGTCTGATGAGGATGATGATGAGGTTGAAGAGTAATCTGCTAAAATAATACAATTATTGTTAATTTAAACATGCACTCATGACCTCCTATGCTAGTTAAAAATTTACAATTACTATTTTTTACTATTTCATACATATTCAAGTTAATGTGTAGGTATTTGTTTCTCAGCAATTAAACACAGCAATATAGCTATAATAAAGGAACCATTTAAAGAAACCTAGTTAAAATATTCTAGGAAGAATTCAATTCCTTTGTAAATATTCGAAGTATCGAATCAAATTCAAATTAAATTTAAACGGATGCCGCAGTAAACGATTAGACAGAAACTGAGGTGGATACGCAAGTACTGAAAGGGAACAATAACAAACCTCCGCGGATCCTCTTCACCTCGTCGGCGGACGCCTGGTAAGAGTTGACCGCGCACACGTCCGAGTCATCACTCTCCGTGTCCAAAATCTCTATCACCGCAGCATTGGAGAGCCGACGCTTGGCTGGCGGCCGCGGCGGTCCCGACGCCCCGGCGCTACCATTCCCGCCACTGTTGCTCGCTCCCGCGACACTCGAGGCCGCCTCCTCGTTATCCTTTCTCGGTGAACTCATTATACGCCGCTAATTCTACATAATACGTGGAAAAACAACAATATTCCTACAATTTGAACAGTTCGATCGTTGAACAATATCAAACAAACTAAAATGATGCGACGCCTAACCTCAAATTCTGTTGACGTTTGCCAATTTTCTTGCCAGTTTTTTGTTTTCTTTATCCGCGTCATTGAGTGATAAAGTTCACAGGCACTTTGTATATATTTTTCATATTTTTTTTTTTTTGCAAATATTTCATGTATTATTACAAGCTATAATGACAAATTTTCATTTATTTCGTAAATTTTACTTTGTATACAATATCTTTAAAAAGTAATACTTTCGTTATTTCATACACAATTATACATACAAACTTTCGTACCACTTACTGCATGGCTGACCTGTGACATGGCTATAATGACATATTTGTCAATTGTCAAATGAATTATAACCTAAAAACATTGTAAACAAACAAATGGATGTGGCAGATGCAAATAAAATTGAATCAAATAATAGCTTAATTCATCCACAATGCCAGTTTTTTGTGGTGAGAAAGAAGCGGCTCTGCCGTATGACTGTGCGGTCCGGACGGAACTACTGCGGCGAGCACGAGCCGCAGCCGAAGCCCGAGATGAGTCCAGTATGTTCAAATTAACATTATATTTTATACCGAAAATAAATAATTTTACATTTATAATAAAGATTTTTTCTATAAATGATATGATACTACATACACAGAACCGTTGTTGCACGTCGGTATACATCTCATATTATTATATTTATTTAGGAAAAATAAACATCACACCTGGGATCATTTTTAATAATGTAAAAACTGATTTTAGGATGACACTCGGATACCATGTCCGTATGATCCGAAGCAGTAAGTATATTTAATTATGTTAATTGAATCATATAGTCTTAGTGTATTGAATTTCACAACTTTCTTATCTTGCTGGCTTGATATACAAATGTTCTAGATTCAATGAGCTGTAAAGCTTTTAATCTTTCTCTACATAGAAATTAATCTAGATTTAAGCTATACTTGATGACAGTAAATATTTAGTTGAATATAAATTATAAAGTAAAACATTTACTTACTTTCCAGTACCTGCTATGCCAGTAAACTAAAGAAGCACCTTACAATCTGCAATGCCCGGCAGCTGGAATTGCCTGCATACATTGTGCATAATATCAATGTGCAGCCGGGCTCTGACAGTCCCAGGAAGCTACTGAGCCAAATCCCTGAGGAGAAGATACTGGCACTCATTCACAAAGTTAATATTTTGTATGATAGTGAGTCTTTTTAATGGTAGTCCTACACTTAAATAATTTAATAATTCAATTTACATTATATACTAAAGGATAACGCAAAAGGTGATAGAGCCAATAAGGTTTGATGGGAAGACAGGTTACTATGACACCTTTTATAACAAACTTCCCAAAGAAAAGGTTATCTGCCACAAAATAGTTTCAGCGGTAGGGTTTGTAAGCTAGCTGACTTACATATGAAATTTCTATTATAATTGGTTGTTGCTAGAACTCCTGTTCTATATGTAGGTGATAAAAATGTCAATAATCAGTAACTTGTAAGAAACATGAAAGAACTTTTAGTATCTGCATACCTCAAAAAAATATTATTTGGCCATAATTAATTTCAGAGTATGTAAAGGACACCATAACTGTAATAGAGGAACAGCCCATACATGAAGCAGTTTTAGAAGAATTTAGAGAAGAAGGGCGCGCAGAGAGCTCCCTGCGCCACCTGCGGCAGGTCTCCAGCCTGCTGCATCTGATGGAGGGGGAGGGGCTAGTGCAAGACAACACATGTTATGTGGAACTTGGTGCAGGGAAAGGTAATGGTGAAAATGTCACTTATCTTTGTACCGAATGAATTAAGTGTGTTTTAATTCAACAAATTGAGTTTCCCTTCCCTTATTCTACAAAAAATAAAAAAATAAGCTGAATATTTAGAGAACTATGACTTAATCTAGAAAATGACTGAAGATTTAGATATTATCCTCTTAATATAACAGAAATGTTAGAAATTGCCCTTCCTCATTTCTTACATTAGAGGCTAATAATTGTTGGTAAATATAAGTGTATACAAATTCAAGTTTTTTCTTATTAAGTTTATAATTACTTGTGAGGTTTAGTGCAATATGAATATTTAATATTAACATGTATATATTTTA
This sequence comes from Cecropterus toxeus, assembly GCA_018249875.1. Taxonomy (NCBI): domain Eukaryota; kingdom Metazoa; phylum Arthropoda; class Insecta; order Lepidoptera; family Hesperiidae; genus Cecropterus; species Cecropterus toxeus. The sequence continues at coordinate 9,511 of DWNE01000747.1, read as the reverse complement.
TTTATGATGTTATAGGTCAATTATCATACTACGCCTATAAGGCATGGTGTGGAAAGAACACGAGCAGAGTGCTGCTGGTAGACCGCGCGTCTTTACGACACAAGCTCGACAACAAGCTACGAGATGCTGCCGACGGTGATGACGCCGGCAAAGCTTCAGGCTGCTGTCGTATACGCGCAGACCTTGCACACCTGGCGCTCGACAAGGTGCCCGAAGTTGCCGAGAGCGACGGGGTTGTGGGCTTCGCGAAGCATCTCTGTGGTGTGGCCACTGGTGAGTGATACCTATTGAAGTTTTTTTATTACGTTATTAGCGCACATAGTGTTTCTCCAATAAAATCATCCTCTTATGCCTTCCCAGTAATTATTGATATTCTTTATTATAAATATAGCCAGATAAATATTTGGTCAAAACTTACGGTAAAGTCTTATTATACCTGTTTACAACACGTTTTGTATAATGTTGAAATGAAACGTTATAATAAATGTAATAAAATAGGTTTGGAAATATTAATGTATGAGAAGTTAGTTTCGGTCTGATAGTATTATTATTGTTATTGGGCAGACTACGCGCTGCGCTGCCTGACGGGTGCGGGCGCGGCGCGGCGGCTGCGCGGCGCGGCGCTCGCCACGTGCTGCCACCACCGCTGCGACGCGCACAGTTACGTCGGGGCTCGCTATCTACAGGTGACTATATTCTTGCACGATTTTTTTTTATAAATATGAAGTAGCAAATGAGCAAGCAGCCCACCTGATGGTGATTGGTTACTGCCACCCATGGAAATATTTATGCAATTATTTAAAGAATATTGAAATTTATGGGCTAGTAGGTCAATAAAATTGTAATAACTTAAAAAATATATAATCAGTAACGTTTTCAGGAGCTAGGAATTAACGCGGAAGAGTTGAACATAATATACGGTATAGTGTCGTGGGCGACGTGCGGCGATGGAAGGAGCCGCGAACGGCGGCAGCCGGCCGGCGGGGGGGACACGGGAAGTGGGGGGCCAGCGGGAGTGGACGGGGGGAACGCGGGGAGCGAGGGAGCGGGGCGCGCGGAGGCGGGACTGCGCGCGAAGGCGCTGCTGGACGCGGGCCGTGCGCGCTTTTTGCAGGCCGGCGGGCTGCGCGCACGACTTTGCCGCTTCGTGTCGCCCGCCGTGTCGCCGGAGAACATGTGCATCCTGGCCGTGCGACAGGATGCACACCATTGACCATGTGCTGCGAGCTGTAGGTATCGGAAGCCTTTTCCTGTCGCGCGAGTTTGTTGCGGATAAACGATAGGTATTTTTATATAAATTATTTTTATTACGATTGTTAAATAAATAAAACGATAAATTCCAAATATAATATTTTGTATTATTTCCATCCGTAATTAATTATCTAGGAAACCACTTTTCTATCTAACGTATCTATACAAGTTTACTACATAAATGTTTAACAATAGATGCACTTTCTTGATAGTCATTTTAATTATACAAACTGAACTGAGAACATTTATCAAAGGGTATTTTCATGATTGTATGAACCGCAGTGAAAGTCCAACAAAAAAAAACAATTAATGCATAAACAAATTTTTGATTCTACTTTACCATTATTATCAATAATTCTGGAAAAACATTTTTTAAACTTATGTTACATTTAAAGGCAGATAATTGAACGAATATTGTATATTGTTATTCATCTGTTTATTATAATCCTACATACGATCTGTTATTGCAACTTAAGGAAGACCGAAAAATATATTTTTAAATATGCTATTTTTTTAAATCAAAAGTGATAGATACTAAAAATAATAAGAGAAAAAATGAATTAAAGTAAAAACAAAGTACATGAAATTAAAACAAAAACCTAAATATTAGTGTTCATTAATCCAATGCCCACAACGTAAAAATATTTATCTCATAATGTAAATGAATTTTACTACTTTAAATTTATTTAACCACTACTTACACCTACAGCTATGCTACGCCGTCAATTATATAACGAATTGATAAAGGTCAACGCGCTAACAAATAACCAAATTGATGCAATAACATAGAATAAAAACGTAAATGCTTATACAAATTCCACACAAATAATTATTATGATTAAAGTTACAACTTAAAATCGGGTGCCGGCACGCAGTTATGGTTTGTGCGTACGAGAGGAATGCAATGAAATAATCCTAAAGAAAGGAAAAATGCTGAAATAATTAAAGTACTACATTGTTTATGATGAAAATAATAACACACAAGGAGCTTATACATACTTACAAATTTGAAAACATTTATTTTTACATTATTTTCTTAATATACTTACAACTTTATATTTATATTTTACTGAAGCAAAAAGTAGAGAGTAGATTTATATAAAATGTAGTGTATAGTCATAGAACGCCGAAATATAGCAGAACAGTCTTCAAATGCATTGTTTTAATGAAATAAATGTGATTACACAATAAGCACGTATGTAACATTAAGAAATTACTAAGCGGTCTAATCGTTCGTATGACCGTCACAAAGTATGTCAATGACAATATACAATTGGTGATATTATAGAATTTCTGTACTTTACAATATTTACACATCAACTAACGTGTATAGATAGTGCCGGAAGGTGATATACACAATGCATTAGGCACGAGAACAGGCATCGCCGGAACCATTAGCAGTTTAAATCGGCTAGAAATACGGTTAAGCTATAGTAATGTTAATCAGCTGCTGCTCTCTTTTCCGGTTACGGGAGGCGTTACATACTACTGTAATACTTATTGAAATAACCTGAATGTTTAAACAAATGAAGTTGGCGAATTTTTACTTGTGAATAATTGTATCAAAAGCTTACATTGATAACATATGCTACCGTATGCAGCGCCTTTTTAACATTACTATGATGCAACATTTAGATACATCACAACAGACAGAAATAGGCGCAAATACGAGTATCTAAATATCCCACTCGATGTATTCACTTGCTACGATATATATGCGTTCATATATGGGTCTTTACGTGCTGGCCACTGTTCAACAATATCCTCGGCGAGTCGGTAGCGTGTATCAAAATGTTACATAACAAGTATAATACATAATAGGTTGTGTGTGGTGGGGAGGCGGCGGCTCAGTACCCGTAGCGCTCCTGCAGCGAGCTGACGACGCCGGTGGCGAGCGAGGACAGGCGGCCTGCCACGCGCGTCACGCCCGCGCGCACGCTCTCGCGGACCTGCCACAACACATACAAGCGTCAGGTGGTAGAACCGATGTAGTTCCACCGGGGAGGTACACCCGCCACAAACATTTCTAGCGTGAGCAGGTCCTGCGTTTCGGTAGAATGTTGTGATTGCCGGCTCATTACAGTAAATAGATGAAAATGTTGTAAACATCTTCATCTATTTACTGTAAATGATTTGAATGAATGAATGCATTTATTTGGCATTATCATTCAGTACGCGTACATATAAAGTTGACAATTGTTTTGATTGATCATTTTCATAAGAAGCAACCGGAAGTACCATCTTTGATTGACTTCAGATAGAATCCCTGTTCTGTATGAAGTTGCTTATAGGTGTCCATGCGGTCTGTCGCCACTTATCAGGTGAACTGGATACTCGTTTGCTACTTCAATTTTATAATAAAAATAAAAAATCTGTAACCGAATTAAATCGTGAACTGTACACTAGAATAAGACGAACTTAAATGTACGGCCTTTTCATAATCATTTATTTTAAGAAATATTCCAAAAACAAAAAAGTAAATAAAATTTTGATATTTCCATAAAGTCCAAATTTCGCATAAGAACCCTTTTATTAGCACAGTGTATATGTTGCACACATACGATGTGTTAACCCATGCAAAGAAATACACTCGAATGGTCTCAATTGAGCACAATTTGATGATATGAATTTGATGACATTTTTCAGAACTATTTACATGACATGCAGCTAAATATTTAAAGTCTAAAGCTAATTTATTTTTAAATATTCAATGAAATAAAAATGAAAAAATTACGCAGGTCACATAATACCATTTTTTTTTGTACAACCACATTGTAAAACTCGCCTTACAATGGTAATTTTCTACTAAATATTCAGTATCATGTTTGTTTATATGCAACGTCACTCCTGTAATCCCTCTCGTCAGGAATCCAATTATTATTCACAGACTACTTTACCAACCTGCCAATATACCTGTAAATACTGTCATAATATAGATAAATATAGGGCGCTCACATCGTCGAGGTCCGGCGTGGAGACGGCGAAGGCGGGCGCGCGCGCGGGCCGCTCGCCGAAGTACTCCGCCGACGAGATGCTGCTGCTGCCCTGGAAGCGGGACAGGTTCGCGTCGCGCTCCAGCCGCGTGTCCTGCCCACGAACACGTAACACGTTATACTACATGTTAACATTATACAAAGCAGCGATAGCATACCGTTTGCAACGCAACCCATCAATCGAGGTATCCGAGGTTCGAGTCTCAAATACGCGATAAAATTATATGTATAATCATTTTAAATGTATGATTATCACTGCTATGCGGTGAAGAAAAACATCATAAGGTGATCTACGAACTACACGAAAATTATTGAGAATGTGGTAAACATTCTATACATATAAATTTCTTATTTTTCCACGTAAAAACTACTGCTGATTTGGCTTACATTTGGCAATCATATAGGATAATTATTACCTGAATTATCACACTCTTTATCGTGATAAACGAATGAGCCGCGGGTAAAAGCAAGCAAAATAATAGCCTTATAGATACATCGTTGAAAATGTCATGATAAAAAAAACCGAAAGAATAATTTATCATAAATTTATACAATCTCTCATTGATCGAAGTAATAGGTACGTGTAACATTTCGGTAAGGAGAAGAACAACTACGAATTTATTCGTTATACTGTTACACGAAAATAACAAAATAAAATAATCTTGTTTCAGTCTCAAAGTAGCCATTTTTATTAAAAAATATATCCTAAGAATATATATAATATAATATACTTCAATTAATAATTACTATTCTACTATTTAATTGCTTTAAAAATATGTACTTATCGATTTGTAATTAATATTTTTGCAACGATAATAAATTATATTTTTTACATTTGTCATTACTCAACGCAAAATGGTATTAAAGCATAAAATTTACATTGAAATTATTTGATGTAAAATCACCCCGTAACATGAAAATATAAGTTCATAGTAAATAGCCCGTAGTAGCACGATACGCCGTAGAGCGTGCGATTCATGAGCAGAATACTTTAACGGCGGTCGACCTTTGGCGAGCTGCCAGCGCAATTCAAAACTAAGTATTAAGTGTTCAACTACTTTTTACATTGACGGAATTTAGCGGAGAAGTTCAAGAAGTGTGTGTACTTAGTAAGCAACTAATTATTAATGCACATGCATTAGAAAATCTACAACTTTTTGGAGTAAGTGATTGATTTAAAGTTATCGGGATGACATAAGCTTACGATAACCAATTTAATTGACTTAATGTTGATATTTGAAAAGGTTTATCATGTGCAGGTGCCCGGTACATTATAATTGTACGATTGTAATGTGAATTTTCTGCGATAATGTTTTTTTTTGTATAATACATAAAATAAAAAAACACTACGCGTACATTAAATTAACTATTAGCTGAACTTCGTAGGAACCTCTAATGACCCGTAACAACCTTAGATCCTTTCATTGTCACGTGATATTGGTTCCATTTTCACTTTCATTTGTATTCTCCAAGGAGCGAATATCTCTGTAGCGTTAAGCTATCGTGTAGATTATTGTCAACAGCCCTCACTTTTTAAATGAGACCTCTGACCAACAGCGGGAAATTTATTTTACGATAATATATTTATTATGAAAAAAACTAAAAGAACTAAAAAATACAGCCTGTTTAGGGCATTTTTTAATCAGATCATGCAATTTTATTTCTTTTAAGGGTTTCGTAGACAAATGGCAAAAATCGGAAGCCTTATAGATTCGTCATGTCTGTCTGTCCGTCCGTCTGTCCGTATGTCACAGCCATTTTATTCGGAAACTATTAAGACTATAGAGGTGAAACTTGGTAGGTAAGTGTATTCTAATCTAACTAATTTTTACAAATTATAATCAATTTTATCGTTTTTAATTTAATCCTTATGAATATAAAATTTAGATATTTATTATAATTTAATTTTAATTAATTAACCTAATTTTATTTCATTAATTTAAATTTTTGTAAGGCACGTAGAGCTCCCATTCTGTAGCATGCTATTTGTGCCTATAATTGGAGTAGCACTTACCTTGTATTTCTGTATGGTAATTATGTAATAGTAAGAAATAGTTTATACTTTGTTGGCACAATAAACAAATAAATAAATACATTTCTTAAACCGCTTTCCGAATTTAGTACAAAATAAAAAAATAAATTAAATTTAAGTGGGGCTCCCCACACATGGAACTGAAACTCAATTTATTTCTTCTTACATACACGTGTGGGGTACCTACAGAAAGGTTTTTAAAAATGACATTGAGGTTTCTATAATCATTTTTTCTCAAAGTCGATTGTTTGAGAGATAATCCCTTTCAAAGCGGTAAAATAAGTATCCCCCACCTCTAATTTTTAAACAGTGTTAAAAATCTGGATAAAACATATTTTATAGATGTTCAGAAAAATTTCAACGTAAATTGGTTCAAACGAGATATAGTTGACAGATGATTGATTTGTGAATGTTAATGCTACGAAACCCTTTGTCTGCAAGTCCGACTTGCACTTGGCAGATTTTTCAAAATTTGGATATTAGTCTGCTACAATAATGTTACGCTACGAAATTATCTACAATTCCACCTATAGATAAATCGTGAATTTCCACTCTGGTAACTTAGCTGAGAGACCACTGCTCGGTTGAAAGTACTGACCTGTTCGCCGAAGAACTGCGCCGAGCTGATAGCCTTAGCGGAGCCGAACTTCTTAACCGCGGAGTCGTCCTCGGGCTCGGCGCGGCGCGCGCGCGGGGCGCGGGGCGCGGACGCGGTGGGGGCGGCGGGGGGCGGCCGCTCCGCGAACATGGAGCGCACGCCGCGCGCCGGCTCCGGCTCGATGTGCTCCCACGACGAGTCCAGCTTGCGGGGCCCGCTGTCGCCCAGCAGCGCGTCCAGCCCGCTGCGACCGCTGTACGGCTCGTTCCTGATGCGCGCGTAGGTTAACGATACTTTTATATCATATATATACTGACAATTTTTTTGGGTCACTACGTAAATTTGTATAGATCTTTGAAAGTATGTAAGATTTCATGGTACATGGTAATTTAACTATTCATAAATGTAAAATTTATAATAGAAGGCTTCTCGTTTTCTATTCAATAAATTTCAAAGTCTATTTATTTCGAACATAAATAAAAAGACGAAATTTACATTTGTCGACAAATAACGCAGAACAAGAAAAAAATACAAAGACTAACAGACCGACTCGCCGACTGCAGCTGTTGGACATGACCCTTAAAAACCTATAGCCACGGAGGTGGCGCACAAAAAAGTAGTGGAAACCTATGTTTGACAATTCAAGAAGAACGCGACTCACGAACTTACCTGATCATAGTGATAACGGAGTTGAAGTCATCGAAGTCGTCTAGAGGCGCGCGCGCGCTCGGCGCGTCCTCCTGCTCGATGCTCGTCATGTCCGATGTAGCGGAGTGAGATACGCCCCTGGACATTAATATGACATTGCTACTAAGTATTTTTCTCCCATAGCCAACGTTGCCCCAACGACCCTCTCTAACAAAGTAATCGATGGCTTGGAGTTTAATCGTACACCATTAAATTTTGACTTGTAAAATGGTTAAAATTAAATCTAGCATTTATTTTCTTCATTTCATTTGTTGAACTCCAAAATTTTTAAAACTTCAAGCCCTATTTAAGACATAATTAAGGTAGTGTAACAATTTACGTGGCCCGTTTCCGTATGATAGCGCGGTGCGCGTGAACGAGTGAGCACGGACTCGCACGTGTTCATGCGTACCTGGGCGTATGTGAACGGGTGCGTATATGTCTGGCATGTGTGCATTGCATTGGCCCAATATGATCGCGAGTCTGTACGTGCGTGCCCACGTGTGTGTGAACTAATGTGTGCGTAGGTGCATCAAGTGTGCGTTGTACATACGCTCGCGTGGCCCTCGTGGCGCCGGCGATGCCGAGGCGGTCGCAGTTGGCGCGCGCGGCGGGCTCGCGGTACGCCAGCCGCAGCGCCGCCGCCTCCTGCTCCACCGTCTCCAGCGTGGCCGAGCTCGCGCCCGCGCCCGCGCCGCTCGACACGCTCGCTGCCGCCTGCACAACATCACAATAAACCACTATTCGATCACTACATATTACATACACCATTAAAATTACAATGACATTAATTCTGAGAACGTCATCAAACAATTTCTAATTTATCTTTAATCTCCCGTAAGCTTGCCATTTACCCCGTCTAAGCCGACAGGGACGTAGCTTTTGTTTTGGCAAAGGAAGAGTCTAACAGAAACGGTGGTTGGCGAAAAAAAGGCCCGACTAGTCTCTGAATCCTCACGAGTGAAAAAGAAAGAGTCCGCTCGTTATGCTAAAGGTATCCGAAGGTCCAGGATAAATACTAGAAGGTCCTCCTATTTGACCTAAAGAGGGGTGGGTAAGAACCCTAATCTCCTCCTCATATACGCCCGTGCCAACAACTAATATATAATGAATAAAACTAAAACAAATATATTTAGAAAAAAAAACATGAAAATAAATCAATCGAATAAAATATTATCATAAAGAACTTTCCTTTAGTATATTACCTCCATTTTAAGCTTTTCCGCCATGATGGCCTCGCGCTCTATGTCGTCGAAGTTCGCGGCCACCTTCGTAGCTCCCAAGCCACCCTTGCGAGCGCCCAGCTGTTCAGCAAAAAAATAACAAAATATAATATATATTTTCAAACGATTTTTTCTAAATTTTATATCATTTAAAATTTTATATTGTATATAAAGTTAATATTATTTTGAAATACATTAGCCAATTCCGGACCAAAACAACTGGCGCATAATGCCTTCCTAATTAATTTACAAATACAATGATGCATTCGTCATAAAAGTCTCATAATAAATAATTGAATAATAGCAGACGTATTATAAAAACAAAGAAAGAACAACCGGTTAAACTAAAAAGACGAAAGCAATTACTATTCATGGAATAGATTAAGATAGAACATATTTATTATATTATAAGGAAGTCCACGCTATCACAAACCTTACGTTATGAAAAAAAAAACTGTGTTTTTATCCCCGCCTAAAGCACCTCATAGTAAATCATTTCTATTTTTTGAAGCTCAACTGGATGGATGAGGATGATTGTATCACAAAACATGGAAATAACATAACAGGAATCATAATGATGATAAGACTAACCGAGCCGAAGCCTGTGGGGTAAGACGATATTATGGGAAGTTATGTCTGCTCTATATTACAAATATATAAAACTTTTTAACAAAAAATAGAAACCGACTTCCATGTCACCAAAAAGCAATAAAATAATTTAAATATA
>DWNE01000746.1:0-25958 GCA_018249875.1 Cecropterus toxeus | reverse complement strand
ATAATTATGTACCTACTTAGTACTCTATAAGGCACTTAATTAAATATATATCAAATTCGTAATGTAGAATGAAATGTAGTGTATATTTATTTTTACACATTCATTTGCATATACATATAATTTAACACTTAAATAGAGTTAAATTAAATAAAATCGATAAAGTACGTAACACTTATGTTTTATTGTTCTGATGACGTTAATATATAAATTAAATAAAATATTTAAAGTTAAACATTTATCTTACTCTTGAAAGTAAACTTAAAAATAACAACATTCAGTTACATTTACACATAACTACATGCTTTCAATTATGTATTTTAATTACAATTATTAAAATATCGAATTGACAGCTCACAAGATTAATCTTATATTTGCGATTTACATTAACACTTTGGTATTATCAAGTTATCACATAATAATCAGTCTCGTAACGAATTCGTAGTTCAAGTTTTAACAAACATAGATCACATAAACTTGTACGACAATTATGTACCTACTTAGTACTTTACATGATACTTAATTAAATATATATTTAAAATTCGTAATGTGTAATTAAATTTAGTGTATATTTTTACATATTTATTTGCATATACATATAATATAACACTTAAATAGAGTTAAATGAAATAAAAATTCAATCGATAAACTACGTAACACTTATACCTTTTATTACTTTTATGTCGTTAATATATAAATTAAATAAAAAGTAAACATTTATCTTACTCTTGAAAGTAACCTAAAAAAAACTTTCAGTTACATTTACACATAACTAAATGCTTTCAGTGGAGTATTTTAATTACAACTATTAAAATATCCAATTGACAGCTCCCTAGGTTAATATTCGAAATTTTCATGAACACTTTGGTGTTATTTAGTTATCACATAATAATCAGTCTCGGTAGTAATTCGTAGTCCCAGTTTTAACAAAGATAGATCATATGATCTTTTACGATAATATTGTACCTACGTACTTTATATAATATCTACTGCTTAATTCAAATAACAGCTATAGAATGAAATAAAAAATACCGAAGTATAAAATAATTTAAAAGTAGTATTTTAATATTTGTAATTAAAAAGTCTTATATTGTATGCTAAGAACAATAGTTTTTCAACGTTCTCACCTAACAGGTTATTTCGGCGATCTGAGTATATTTGCCCCGCTTGGAACACTTGTAGGTGGAGCAGAAAGATACTTTACAACAGCTTTTCTTATAGTAGGATAAGGACTGCTGTTCCAATAACAGTATATGTCGGCATTGCGTTGCAGTAATGGCTCTAGTAGATAAGACTGAATTCTTTCTTTTAAAATATTTTTTTCATCTTCTAATCCAGGTATGTCCATCTGATTAGGTGATACATCGTGGACATCCCAAAGACTCTCCCTTTCTTGGTGGATATTAGAAGCTAGCGAGAATAATTCCGTTGAAGAAGATACTGAGGGATTCTCTCCACCGTGGGACCGTCGTCGTTACGTTCAGTCAAAAAACATGTTATTTCTGTTATCACAAGATCCACTTCATTTGAATTGAGGTATTTAGATTTAAATCTTGGATCCAGCAATGTAGCAACCATTAATGAAGTATTTGTTTTTAAGAAAAAGAATTTATTATTCAATGACTGGTATAGTGAGTTTTTCATATTTGTCATCATCTCATCGTCATTTGAGCATCGAAGTTGTAATTTGTGTTTTAATATTGATATCAAAGATATGACTATTGATATACATGCATCACCAAACGATAATTCAAGTGTGGCTTCATAAAAGAATTTCCAAACAATAGTGATTTTCTTTATAACATCCCATTCATTAGACAGAAGAGTATCAATCTTACCATGCTCAACACAGTACAAGTTAATTGCATTTTTCTGTTCCAGAAGGTTTCGTAACATCAAATATGTGCTATTCCATCGCGCATCAACATCTTGCACTAAAGTGTGTTGCGGCAGTCCGCATTGTTTTTGACAGTCTGTCAGTTTTCTTGTTGCTGGTTCACTGTGGTGGAAATGACCTACTATTTTCCTGCATTTTTTAATAGGTCTTTAGTTTCTTCGTCTGAAAATAGTGCTTGTTTTATTACCATCTGCAGCGTATGTGCGACACAACCTATAGATTCATATTTACCACGCATCGCGCAAATCATGTTTGCTGCATTGGCACGTAAGACCAGAAAAATCTTGCTATTTAAATTCCGTTCATTCACCATCTCTGTAAATTTCTGTTCTATATACCGACTAGTATGATCTTCTTCTAGCACGCATGCACCCAAGATAACTTTAAGGCGTTGTTGGTTTACGATAAAATGTGCTGTAAAGCTGAGAAGTGAACATGATTTACTTGTGTTGGTCCAAATATCGGTGGTTGCACTCACCCACTCGCTTTTTGCAATTAAAGTCATTACTTTAGATTTTATTTTTTCATATGTTTTCGGCATCAGTGATGTTCTAAAATATTTTTCCGACTTCATCCGATATTTGTGAACCGCAAGGGGATCGGTGAAATTGAGTCGCCTAAATGCTTCTCCTTCCACCAATGCATAGGGCAGCATATCCACAATTATAAGGTCCATTATTGCTTTATCAATCCTCTTTGTAATTTCATGATCATCAGGCCATTGTACATGTTTAAATTTCGAGGTCAAACTCGGGATTGTTGACTGAACAAGATTCTGTTTATCGGTACTCAATAATTCTAATGTTATTTTTGAATCGATTCGCTTTAATTTAGTCTCATTTTTCAAATCATCGATTTCTGATTGTCGTTTTAACATTTGTCTGTGTTCCGCATCATGAAATTTTGATAAATGTAGCTTATTTAACTGGTTAGTACTACCTATAGGCTACTTTTAATTTCGATTTTTTTGCTTATTTATTTTGATTTTTATATAAAAATGCCGATTTTAGATTCTATACCCTTTGGTATCAAACTTTCATATTTCCATTTTAAATAAAAATAGAACTCGAAAAATAGGAACTGTTGATGACGTATACGAAATTAACATTTAATTTTATATCCAGAAGGCCCTTATAACATTTCATGTACCTAACCTAATTTTAAATCTAATGTAAAACTTATACTTCAGCAAAAATTGGTACTTCAGCTAGTACTTATAAAATTGCGATGCTTTAATGCTGCAATCAACCCGATGTTAAATTAATATTACCCCTTGAAGAAATAATAAAAATATATGTGGTAATTAATTAATCTCGTCTCGTCAACCCATTATTGTCCTACTGCTGGGTACGGGTCTTCTCTCAGAATGAGGGAGTTTTAGGATATAGTCCGCCGCGCTGGCCAAGTGCGCATTGGTAGACTTCACATATCTTTGAGAACTCTTTCTTTATGAGAAATCTTAGATGTGCAGGTTTCCTCACGATGTTTTCCTTCACCGTAAAGTAGTGATAATTAAATTCTAATACGCACATAATTTTAAGAAAATCAGTGGTGCCTGGGATTCGAACCCCGGATCCTCGATTGAGAGGCCGAGTTTCAATCATTAGGCTATCACTGCTCTTAATTAATTAATATTGCTACTTAATACATAATATCTATTGCGTGTTACTTGTATGTTGGTTTTCATGCATTTATCAAAACGAAATGATTATTAATTAATTCTTTACGAGAAACTTTTCTAGTTTACTCCTAACTAGAGAGGTTTCTCTGATTCATTTTGATCCGAAGAATTCAAATTTTAATAAATAGTAGCTATTCTTGAAGTGAAGTAAATTAGTTCCAATTATGAAGTATAATATCATTTATCCACAAATTACCCCAAATGTAACAATTTTGATTAAAAGATCCCTACATAATTGAAAAGATTTATTTACCAAAATACATGTACAATTATATATCCGTGTTTTATTAATGTTTCTCCTATTCCGTTAATATCTGGGATATCTTTGGAAACGTATGAAATGATATAAAAGGCGGATTGTTTGTGCCGGCTTGTAAATCCAATATCGTTTGTAAGGACGTATTAATTTTTAAAAGCGATGACTCATTCAAGGAAATTGTTTGCGATCGGCCCCTCTAACGTAATAATAAAACGCGTGACGACTGGCAGATCTGAAACGTACTAAATTAATTCTTTGAATATAAAAATATATTTTATTAGCTTTTTACTGCGGGTCCTCCCGCTTCGGACATGTTTAGCAAGGTAATGAGTATGTTAGGTACTAATCTAGATTACAAACTATTTGTGTGCAAAATTTTAGCTAAATTGACGAGTTGTTTTTGAAATTGGTGTGAAACTGTAACTAACACACGCTTTCTACACACATAAACACTTTCTACGCTCATAGCCCGCTGTATTCTGGCCTGAAGGTTTAAACTTTAAACGCTTTCTACACTCATAGCCCCACAGTAGGATTTTCTCCTGTGTCGTGGGTGCCAACGATACACAAAGACGAATACACAAAACCCAGACTCAGAACAAAAATCTAAACTCATCATTCACATTTCTGTCTGGCCGGGGATCGAACCCGGCACCCAGTACGTGGTAGACCGGTATGGTGGCCGCTCCGCCACGCGGTTTTCATTTTCACGATTTTCACGATACATTTTTATATCAAAAAGTTTTTTTATAAGATTGAAGGAAAAAACGAGCACGCAGTCCAACTGATGGTAAGTGGTCACAGCTCCTAGTTCACATCTGCGAGCAACTTCATATAGATCAAGGTTCTATCTGAACTCAATCACAGTTGTGTTGCTAGTCCCTAGAGGACTTAGATGGGCGCCTCATATAAAAGTGACCTTTTCAATTTGTCATGAGGGGGAAACCTTCAAAAGGTACCTGACGCCGTAGGAGCAACGCCGGGTCATGTGGGATTTTTACCGCACTAAAACCCCCCCGTAGGCCGTCCTCAGCGCTGTGCGGAGGACTTCGGGATCTCCAACGGAACGCAACCGGAGTCCTTCAAGCGCGATGCCCCTTAGGGGCTCTTTCCCGGTGAGCATTTACGCTCACCATATATAAAAGTGACCTGGATTCATGCTCTTTCACAGATACACAAGAGCTTCTTCACGCTAGAAACAGGTGTGAAACCGGAGGTTCGAACCAAACTCATTCTACTATAATACCTAGAAATAATGACTTTATATATATTTTATTTTAACATTCATTCGGTAGATATAACGTTCAACAATAGCTTTTGGCCAGATATATCTTACAGGGTAAAAGACAAATTCGCTTTTCAAATATTTTTTGCGACGTTGCAAATACGATATTGTTTTCGTACGTATTAATTTTTAAAAGCGATAACTCATTCCGATGGAAATTGTTTGCCTTCGACCCTCCGATCTAATACGAATTGTTATTTCCCTGTATTTTTACGATGACTTCGAGAATTTTTTGACTGAGGATTAAAAACGGATCAGGGGTTGCAAAAAATTGTTTAAATAATTACCTTTTTTACAAGGCATCGTTTTTCGTTACGAATATGTTGAATGTAGAATATTTTGTAAATTGAAATACCTCGGCTCACTTTTATATGAGGCGACCATCTTAACTCCTCGGCAGTAGCAACGCATTTGTGATCGACTTGAGATAGAACCCCTGCTCTATATGAAGTAGCTCACAAGTGTCATGGGTAGCAGTAACCATTTACCATCATGTGGGCTGCATGTTCGTTTGTTACTTTGAGGGATAATGTCACTATGTATTTTTTATTATATTTTTGTATTGTATAAAAGTAACAAACACGCATGCAGTTCTATGGCATCTGTTACCGTCAAATTTAGCTCTAGAAATCGACGTGGATACGGCTACAGATCCGTTTCTACAGCAGCAGTTACAGATGTGATACAAAATAATGTTTTAACAAATATTGTTACTACACGATCTTGTTATTATGGAACAATACGTTAAAGAAAAATAATAATTTGTCTGTATTTACAGCAAAGATTTGTTTCACTTGAAATTACAGTAAAAAAGAGATGTGTAATACATAACTTACAGATATATAATTGTTAAAGATATTTAATTTTACTGTTTCATAAAGGGAAGTAAAATAAAAATTAATGCCTAAATATTCTTATTGCAGACTGGACATAAACCCGTGTATTTGTGAAGGGAGGTAAAAAATGAACAACGGTAACATTTATAAATTCACTCCTGCTTTCCCCCTATTTGATTTTACGCCTGTTTATAAATAAAAGTAATAGGGACGATGTTTTGACCTGTGTTGTTCACTTTTTGCTGTTAAATATTTGCTATAGCGCTCTGCTGGATTAGACAACAAAATGTAGGCTTACAATTTTGAACAATTTATTGGTAGCTATACGTGAAGTAGTTCTTGTGTTTCGGTGGAAAAGTGTGGATGTATGCTGACTTACATAGGAGATGATGGCAGTAGTCTTCAAAAATAATCAACGCAACTGTTATCGGCTTCAGGTCTATCTGAAGTCCAAGATGACTATGGGTAGCAATGCCAAGTGCAATAGCCATCCCGTTCACGTTCAATACAAAGGATCTCTGAGCAGGCTTCGCATTGCAGCAAATTATTTAAAACTCGAAAACAAAAATAAAACGCGTTTAAACACACGTAATATATCCACACAAACTTTCATTTATAATATTAGCAAGATTCTTGGTTCAAATATTTCTTTTTGCAATTATATTTTTGATGTACAGACACACTAAACTTCCATTTTTATAATTCACTAGCAGACCTCACAGACTTTGTACCGCCTAACCAAAGAATTTTGACTTCGAATTGGTAAGTATGACAGTTATGTTAAACGCCATAAGTTTATGTTCCATTTTATTCTTTTAAAAGAACCTTCTCCTGACAGTAACAAACGCAACAAAAAAGAAAGAGTAAAATCGGTCCAGCCGTTCACGTGCGATGCTGTGATCGAAGGAAATGAGGATTAATTTTTATATATGCAATAAATAGGGATAATCCTTTTCTTTTTTTTTGTTACGAGGGGGAAACCTTCAAAAGGCACCCGACGCCGTGGGAGCAACGCCGGGTTATGTGGGATTTTTACCGTATTTAAAACCCTCTGGCCGTCCTTAGCGCTGTGTAGAGGGCTCCGGTATCTCTAACGGAACACGACCGGAGTTCACCGAGCGCGATGCCCCTTTCGGGCTCGTCCCGGTGAGCATTTGCACTCACCGTGCTTTCAGGTGTTTACGACGGCATGCGACCACACATGTCGTCGTCCTTCCCGGGTTCGCTTGGCTGGGCGGGTCGAGCTCTCACTCACCACCCGGAAGCCCCCTTATAGTGGCCCTTTTACGACATGCAGGGGATACCGTAGCCCCATTCTGGTCCTGAAACTAAGATATGGACAATCCTAGTAATAACTTGTGAGTCTTGTTTACCAATACAATCTATGCTCGTACAGCATCTTAATATCACTGTATCCTATCTCTCGGAATATGCCTGGTCAAATAAATCTTCCTCTTGAAGCCTAACGATCGATCTAGCCGATTTATATGACCATTTGTGTTAGCTACGCAATAGACGTGTTTATTGATACAAGTCTAATATAGACGGAAATCGTAACTATTAACTAACAATTGGATTGAATTGCCTAAGACTTACGTGATAGATCACGTGTGCACATTTGTAACTAACAGCTTACTTTTTATATAAGAATGAAGTAGCAAACGAGCATGCAGTACACCTGATGGACGTGGTTACTGCCACCCATGGACGTCCGTAGGCAACTTCACATAGAACAGGGATTCTATCTGGAGTCGATCATAAATGCGTTGCTTATAAACTATGAAAACGAAGGGTTCCGTATCTATAAAAAACGGCAAAATACCACGTTTGTTGTATGAGAGCCCCAAAATATTCACTTTATTCGGTTTTTTAGTATTTGTTGTTAAAGCGGCAACATAAATCATTTGTTTGTATGTATGTCAATTTCTTTTGCACGCGCTACAGCTTAAACGGTGCGACGTATTATGACGTATGGAATATCATTAGAATCGTCTTAGTTTGCAGAGTGACATAAGCTATATAATTTTTAGGAATTGCGCCTACAAATAGGGGAAAAAGATTGAAGGGAAAGAAATTCGACTTTTTATCATCGCGACAATATGGGTATCAAATGAAAGCTAAAATACGTACATTATAGTTCTTTTAATTGTCTATTTTGTCGAAAACTAATATAAAGCGTTTTATTAAATATACATTTATGAACGAAAAAAAACGTTTTACGCAGTCGGGTTTGTTGTTTTACTATTTTTAACAAGTTACTAGTTAACACATTCACAACAAAACTGCACTCAATTCCCAAAATCCACTCTTCTTCCACTCTAGTAATTACGAGGCTAATCCTTACATTTAGCTCCCCATTAAATCTTGCAATACAACTATCCGTGGTGACACGTCCGGTCGAATAAATCTCCCCCGCTTGAAGCTTAACGATCGATCTGACCGATTTATATGACCATTTGCGTAGACAACGCAGTGGAGACGTGTTTATTGCAAGCCTAATGTACCCCGAAGCCTGCTTGTTTGCTTACTATATGGATAATTGTGTTAAAATTACTGTAGCGCCATCTCTCGATGAGTTGTGGAAAGTCGGTTTAAATGGCTTTTACATTAGCTTCATTGTATAATGTGTGGAGGTGGTAGAACCAGAGTAGTTCGACCGGGGAAGTACCACCGCTACACCTATTTCTAGCGTGAAGCATTTTTTTGCGTTTCGATAGAAGGGTGTGGTTACCGGCACACTTATATGAGGCGACCATCATAGTCCTCGGGAGTAGCAACGCATCTGTGATAGACTTCATATAGACTCGATAGATATAACTCCTGTTCTATATGACTTCCATACTATGCTCACACATGTCCATGGGCGGTAGTAACCGCGTACCATTAAGTGGACTGCATGCTAGTTTACTATTTCAGTCTAATAAAAAAAAATCCAATATTAAGAAATAGAATTTGCAAATCATGTAGCGAAGCTATAGTTAGTTAATCTTCGCTCAATATATAAAAGTGTGTGTGCGGGCGTGCATGCGTGTGTGTGTTTGTTGTATTACTGCCATACTGATGTATGGTAATGCTATGGGAAACTAATGATTTCTAAATAATTTTAACACTCACATTAGTGAATTGCAAAAATATATTACGGGAATAAACGATTTTTCACGACAAGTTAAGAAAAAAAGCAAGAATTAGCCCCAAAACGATGTTGCATCTAATATCTCCGTAACACATGCAACAAATACTTTGTTAAACCTCTCATCTTGTGGACGGGAAAGTACATTAACTTAAAATATGTATATAACACAGTATTATAGTGAAAACACTATTGTAGCGTGTGTCGCTCATGCCGATGTGTCCGGTCGAATAAATCCGGGTCCAATGAAGCTAAGCGATCAATCAAGCCCATTTATAAGACCGTTTGCTATAACCTTCCATCATCTGAACCGATATTTTCGTTTAGGGGAAGTCAATAGCTTGGGACACACGTATTATAACAACTAAAATTCCTACGAGTAATAGGATATTGTACCCTATCGTACAACTTTTTTTTGTGGCCATCCTCGCGAAGAAGACTCCGGGAACTCTAACGCAACGACACCAGAGTTTTCTGAGTGCGTTACCGCATCAGGCTCCACCAAGCCGTCTGAAATGAGCGTCTGGTCTTTACGACGGTATACTTCCACACATCATCCTTCCCGGGATTGCTTAGCTGGATGATTAGAACTCCAGCTCCTGCCGCCGCCTGGAAGTTCCCTTTTAGTCGGCACTTCCAGGCAGTTTTACAGTCACGGCCCTAACGTACATATGCCTAATCTATCAAAGGTAATTGAAAAGGCCAGAGAACCTTATGTTGATTGATTCCAGGGGTACCACCGCTTCACTAATATCTGCCTAATGTAGAACGTTTTATTGATTGATTCCAGGGGTACCACTGGATCACCAATTTCCGCCTAATAACAGTGTAAAGCATTGCTATGTTCTGGTTTAGTGGTGTAAGGATTTAAAAGAGAGATTATACGAGACGTTTTAACTTAATTCTCAGTAGAATTTTAATCTCATCTAGAGTTGATTATGTGGGGTACTATTTCATATTTCATCACTTGTACTGTATGTTCGTTTACATGTTTCATATGCTTTATTTTCGAAGCAAAAAAGATGTTATAAAATCAGCGCTGAAACATATGAACTTGTAGAGAAAAAAGACATATCGGTTGAGGTTTTTGCTGAACCTTCTCAGTTGAGGTCGTGTTCCGATCCGATAGTAGTGTAGTAATATCGTAACAGTAATTTGTAAATGAGCCTTTAGAATAATACGTCACTCAGCCACTATTTCTCTATTTAGCATATGAAAATTAGAATTTTGATCCGTTCAACATATTTTCCTTAAAGAAGAAAAATCGTAATTTCTAAGAACTTAACGCAGCATAATTTGGTCTTTATAAATAGTCTATCAAGGTATATGATATTTACTCAATTACGGCTTATTACATCGCCGGCTGTTAGCTATACTCGAAATTATTTAATACCTTGCCTCTTCAAACAGAATGGGAGCACGCGATATAGAGCTACTGGAAGCGATTGGTATTTCAAATACGATTTTTAACAAAATATCATCAAAACTATAAGTTATTCGTCTTTTGCAGTAAAACTTCTTAAGCATCGTTGTGACTTGAAACTGAATGAAACGAAAATCCGTCACGATGCAGAAATAAATACATATCATATACATACATACATACATAAATCCAAGGATTTAGTTGGCGAGAGAATGAGATAGAGTACATAACATTGTAATTAATGTACTTATTATACTTATACCCGTCATAAGCTACTTTTCAGAAATTTCACCTCTGCCGTGTGTAAATTTCGCACACACCTTTTTATAATTATAGCTAACGATAAAGCGTCACTTATAGACATTTGTCATATCAAATTAGTTGCCAAAACGTCGCCAGCTTTGTATTAAAACTCTTTTTGTCTATAAAACAAGTTCTCTGATGTTATATGCTTCGTAGAAATTGTTTTTTTTTTCATATTTTTATAGCGTTCTTAATGTAATATCATTATTATATTTTAATTTTATATATCTTTCCATAATGTATACACAGAACACCTGGAATCAAAAAATTACGCATCTTACAGGAATTAGTAGTAAGTAGTAACCAGTAGTAACATATACTATATTCCAACTTAGTCCTCAGGAGTAGCAACGCATCTGTGGACAACTTTAGGTAAGACTCTGATCTCATGTGGGGTTCATTAAACATGTCCATGGGCAGCCGTGACCACTTAGCATTAGGTGAACTGCTCACCCGTTCTTCGATATTATATAAAAATGGGTCTATCCAGTTTTTCTACTTATCCATGTTACAAAGAACGTCGCGTACGTAAGGTCCAATTTCGTTTGAATGATTCTTACAATTTACTACCGTAGCAGCGTAAATTTAGATCGCAGTTTACGTTGTAGCGTGGAGAAAAATACGTCCAATGACGGCTTATGACGCCTTCAGGGTGAGATCCATTTATTTTTACATACCTCTGAAATCGTAAAAGCCAAAGTAGGTCCGCTATTAATTAAAAATGATTTTAGGGAAGTAGGTATGTAAAAATAGAACTAGCTACTTATAAATTATATTTATACCAATCTAGACTCCTCACGGTTTCACCCGCCCTTAAACAAATATTTAAGCTTTTGTGCAGTTTTATATAATAAAAAATGTGACGCGTAACAAAATAACAGAAAAATGTGATCCGGAATTTCTCTCATACGTCGGTAAAGAATTTCACTTCAAATATATAACTTTAAATAGTAATAATTTATAATGAAATGTAAATAGTAAAGTATAATATAAATATAAATAAAAGACCCGACTGCTATAACTGAGACTATACTAATGATATGTCATATGTCACAATCCTTCAAGCCGTTTGGATTTTAGCGCGTACTAACGAAATGGACATATATATCTACACTCAAAAATTATTTATCTCCTTCTGACGCAGTCGGATAAATATTAAAGAAATTTAATTAAATAAAGAGTTAATGTGTAAAATACCAAAATGCAAAATATGAATAACGTTAGTGCGAAATAGAGTGGCAATTTCTTTCACTCGAAGTCTCATTACATATGACTTTCACACAAATGCCGACCACATAAGGAAAATGATATGATCTCCCAACATTTCGTGTCCATAACAATAATAAGGCAAGAGAAATACAATTCCCCCATAACTGCACGTCCTAACATAGCCGGCTCAAACCAGTTTGAACCACTTAGTGGCGGTATTATATGAAGTGGGCGGACGGTTGGATTGAATTTGTACGGATATGGAAATTAGTTTTGGTTTCTATTATCTCTTAGGAAGACAATCTT
Source organism: Cecropterus toxeus (assembly GCA_018249875.1). Lineage (NCBI taxonomy): Eukaryota > Metazoa > Arthropoda > Insecta > Lepidoptera > Hesperiidae > Cecropterus > Cecropterus toxeus. The sequence continues at coordinate 13,632 of DWNE01000746.1, read as the reverse complement.
TATCAACTTTTAGCTAATTGTGAGATAAAAAATGATGATTTTCGATGCCTTGTTAAACTTTAATCTGTAAATTGAAAATATAGTTCTATTACAGCAGGGTGTCTTTTGAAAGTCCAATTATACAGAAGACAGAACATCCACTCGGCCACTAGAGGTCACTAAAGGCTACCATCGACCTCTGCTTGTAAAAAAATATAGTATCGGTGCAAAATATATCAGATTTCATCTGATATAGATATTTTTGCTACGTATTGCACGTTTATAAACATAGAGGATAATATATACTTAGCATATATAGCAGAGAAATACAATTCCCGTTTAACTACGACCTAACAGAGCCGGATCTAACCAGTTTGAACCACTTAGTAGCGGTATCACATGAAGCGAGCAGGCGGACATTTCGGATTGAATCTCTACAAGTGGACGAGGAAATTAGTTTTGGTCTTCTAGTGGAGAGCTCTTTAACATTAAAATAATGTTTGGTATGTTTAATTTGTGAATGTTGTAATGAATTTCCTTACACATTTAATAATATGATTTTATCTGCCTAATAAATGAATGAGTAACCATTTTACCATTGAATAAACAATCATAAAATATTATAAGACGAATTTATAATTTTATTTTTAAATTAGGACTATGTATAAATAGTATCTTCAGATGAATATATTTTAGAGCAATTTATGTATGTTCTATCTAGTAACCAGTCTAGTTTACAATATAGACTAATAAATAATTTAAATAAATTTCTGTTTCAGGTAAATATCGCAGGATTTTCCAATTTCAAAATAAAGGTTTGTGCAGGCGAAACAATGGTTTTTTGTTAACATTCTATGGCACTCATCACATTTTATGCTGATGTAAGACTAATTCAGATGTTAATATCGAAGCTGTTAATACAAGAACCAAGAAATTACCCCTGGAAAAAATATATGGTAAAACCAATGTAGTAACCGATTTCTAGCGTGAAGCAATTCTTGCTTTTCGTTGGAAGGGTTGTGGTTGCCGGCTTATATATGAGCCGACCATCTCATTTCTCGAAAGTAAAACGCATCTATGACTTCAGTTCTTTATAAAGCTGCTTACAGATAGATGTCTATGGGTGGCAGTAACCACTTACCATCAGGTAAACTGCTTGCTTGCTATTTTATTCTAATAGAAAAAAAAAACGGTTATTCAAAACAACTCACAATTTTAACCATTCCATTTTAAATTAAATTGATATATACATATCATTATGTAGTAAACTGATACAGACATTTATAAAAATATTTTAATTTGTCTAAATTAATTAGATCAGATTAGAAGTGATATCGCTATACCCGCTTTCTACACTCACAGCCCCACACTAGGATTTTCTCCTGTGTCTAGGGTGCCATGGACACACAAAGACGAATACACAAACACCCGAATCGAACCCAGGTCCACTGCGCGTCAGACCGGTATGGTGACCGCTCGGGCATGCGGGTCGTCTATGACAACTAATGACAAAAAAAAAACGAAAAACGATAATATAAAAATCTTTCGTCCCTAATTTTAGTCTAATTACTATTTATTTCGTTAGCTAAACTAAATTGAGATCAAATACTTGGAATAAAATGTTCTAGAAATCTGCAAAATAATAAACGAATCGTTGAAAAAAAGGTTGAAGGAAGGCCTACGAAATAAAGCGAGCATTAATTTGTAAGATGCCAATAAAAGAAACTGGAATAGAATTTTATTTGACAAGTTATTTGTTTACGAGAGAAGGTAAAGCTGTTATTGGGAATTGACAATACTTAAAATATATTGTTGAGGTGCGCTATTAGTGTTGTTATTCATTTTAATGTTTTGTGCCATCTTTTATCTTTCTTTTTGTTTTCGAGGGGGAAACCTTCAAAAGTTATCCGACGACGTGGGAGCGACGCCGGGTTATATGGGATTTGTGCCGCACTAAAACCCCTTCGGTGACCGCCCCCAACGTTGTGTGGAAGACTCCGGGATCTCCAACGGAACGTAACCGGAGTCTTCCAAGCGCGATGCCCCCTTTGGGCACTTTCCCGGTGAGCATTAGCGCTCACAGTGCTTTCAGGTGTTTACGACGGCAAGCGACCACAGCCGCCTGCCTTCCCAGGGTCACTTGACTGGACGGTTCGAACGGTTATTTACCATGATAAGAGTATCCCCTGTATTACTAGGGCATTAACTATATGTATGTGTGCCAAAATACATCCAAATCGATCAGTAGTTTTTACGTGAAAGAGTACATACATTTTTACAATCGCCTTTATATTATTAGTATTAAGATTAACATTGTAGTAAGTAAGCAGCAATAGGTATGCCGGTCGTGCCTCCGGGACCGCGAAGGGTTCTACCACCGGTACTTGGAAACCTACTAGGTGCTCTATTAGTCCTTAGGTAACATTCACCCATAACAGGGGTCGGCAACTTGCGGCTCGCGAGCCGCATGCGGTTCTTTTGATGTGGAGCTGCGTTTCTTTAGTTCCAAACGAAAAAAAAAATGTCATAAATGAGCTATTATTTGTTGTCAAGAATAAAATTGTGGCTCTTTCATAATTTTAATGTTTTATCAATTGTAATTTTAATTCTTTCGACTCAAAAGGTTGCTGACTTTTGACCTATGATAATCTTTATGAAGGGTTCTCGTAGTCCATGTTACATATTGTCCACTTAAAAAGCAAACAGCAAACTCGTTTGTTACTTCTGTTACACAGAAAGCCGGTTCAAGCTTGCCATTATTAACGTCAATAAACCATTTTTATCATCCCCCAAAAATTAAACCATAATCCATGCTCTACGCAATACCGCCATAAAACATCGGAGCGGATATTCAAAATGTGGAGTAAAAAGCATTAATCTCGGGTTCGAACCCGGGTCACGTTGGGATGCCCAGTTAATGGTACTTTTGTCGTCACAATCAATAAAGGCATCCGCGTCCAATAAAAATGATTAATATCAGCGCCGGAAAGACCTCTCTCATCTGATAAATAACCGGATACAGAAATGTTCAGTGTTTCAGTACTTCTGTGATGTACGAACATGATATCGATTGTTACCGTAGGCTTACATTTACAGGACAAAATTACGTTAGGGTTAAGATAATTTAAGGTAGACCTAAGTAGTGATAGCCTGGTGATAAAAACTCGGCCTCTGAATCGGAAAGTCCAAGGTTCCAATTACTGGAATTGAAACCTTGGCTTCTCCATTTGATTTCCCGATACCTCTATCTTTTATTAGTTTTGCAAATTAATTGTCACTTGCCAAAACGATGCAATGATTTATTTTATATATAAAAAAATATATATACACAACAATTTGTCAGAAAATATAAAATAACTTTTTAATAAATAATAACTTTTTTACATTGATTTCAAAAAAGTTTCATTATATTTTTCACAGTAATTCTAGAAGCTTATATTTCTTAGTCTTTGCTAAGCTGATAATTTTTGCTGTTAGCAAGTTGTCTGCAGCGTCGGATTAACCATGTAATTGAAATAAATTAAAAATGTAATTACCGTTGCAACAGTATTTTATAGCGCACTGAAAATTTTAATCCCCGATTTCGTCGTTCAACTTGATTGATGACAAATATAATGCGCAACGTATTAAAACGGAAACTGGTAGAGTGAAAATATGCAATTTTATATTTTCTCCACCCATAACTACTCAATACTTCAATGAACGTTTTATAATCGCTAAAGGTAGAACCCTTACTAGTTCTAGCTAAAGGTGGTAGAACCAATATAGTTCGACTGGGAAAGTACCACCGCCACACCTATTTCTAGCGTGAAGCAGTTCTTGCGTTTCGGTGGAAGGGTGTGGTTCCTGGCTCACTTATATATGAGGGGACCATCTTAAACCTCGGGAGTAGCAACGCATCTGTGATTGACTTCAGACAAAACCTCTGTTCTATATGAAGTTGCTCACAGGTGTCCATGGGTGGCAGTAACCACTAACCATCATGTGGGCTGCATGCTCGTTTGTCACTTCATTCTTAAAAAGAAAGTTCGACTCCGGAATGATGGCTATCCGTATCAATTTTTGCCCAATAATAGAAATGTGAAGCATTGCTGTGTTTTAGTCTAAAGGGTGTGGTTACGGAAATATACTTATTCGAATCGTTCCAATTTAGTTCTCAGTGGTAGCAATGTATTCTTGGCCGACTACAGACAGGATTTTAATTCTATCTAGGCTTAGTAATGGATTGTCATAGATGGCTGTAACACTTTAATAGGTGAAGCCGAGGAGGGCTGATGGAGAGGTACGGCTTCCATACCGTCGTTACAAGCAGTTTGTACATTTCAGTGATCCTTCCACCTGCGGATGCAGATCTATTAATATTATAATTTATATTATTAGGAAATAGTATTAGTTGTCCGGCTGGAAAATACTGTGATTGGCTTCAGGTACAGCCCCTGTTTTAAATGACCTTACTTCCAGATGTCTTTCTGCGGCAATGACCACTCACCATCAAGTGAACTGCTTGGTACTTCGAACTTATAAAAAGAACTATGGAGTCTAATAACTAACTAACTAACTTATATTGTTTTTTTATTGTTATTTGTTTATATTTAATTTCACTTTCATTTCATTGTGCTGCTCATATAATATTCTTCGTGAATAAATATTATTTCTATCTTTCTTTAATATCACAAGTTGGATTCATGTCGTACTTGTGGTCAATTGACCATCATAAATGTTTATAGGCGGTAGTTTCCATGCTAGATCAGGTTGTTTCAAGCTCGTATACAGCATACAAGTAAGGAAATATCAATCGTCAGAGATGACACCGTTTTCTGTCAGCCGTCTCTCAAAATCGAATTTAACTTCCACCAATACCAGAATTTTACTGACAATTCGTCGTTGGAATTTTACCAGTAAATAAGAAATTTTCATCAAAAGTATCGTACTTCGTTACTGGTAAAATTTTAAAAAGGTAGAACTGTATAGTTTTGTTTAGTTCGGGTTAACTCACTATACATATAAGTACATTTTTGGTTGAAAGGCACCATCTAGCGATATTGTGTTCTGGTCTGCAAAGTTTATCTAGACTGGCATACTTACGTGACGAGTAATAAAGTACTCTGTGGTAGCAATGAAATATGAAAAAATAATTTATTTCATATTTTTATATAAGATACATTATATGTATATGTACTCGTAATATGTCACGTAAGCTGCGTTTTTCCGATTTTTGTTTATAGGTAAGGGTCTTTTACGCTCATAAAATATTTTATTAACCTAAATAAACATAAAAAGGTGACGGTCGGAGAAAAATTCCCGAGCAATAAAAATTGCCTTGACACGTCTGTCGTTGCCAGCGATGCGAATCGCGTCTATCGCATCGTATAAGAAAATTGTATTCGTATTGTAATTGATAATCCATACATGTCATACATTTGAGATATATAAGAATTCTGCGCGATATTCATCCGATATTGGGAACATAGGTACTTAAGATAGACTGTGTACAAAATCTTATTAGAAAATTGTGCAAGCATTTTTATATAAAGCTTAAAAATGAGAAGGTGGTAGAACATAAACATTAACATAAACGCTTTCTACACTAAAGCCCCACAGATTATCACCTGTGTCGTGGGTGCAATGGACACACAAAGACGAATACATAAACACTCACTGTGTGTCAGACCAGTATGGTGACCGCTCCACCACGCGGGTCGACGTGAAACGCCGAGGTCAACTCCAGAGGCACCACCTTGATACCTATTTCTGCCTAACAGCAGTAAAAGTGCTGCTGTATTCTGGTCTGAAAAGTACGGTCAGATTAAACATATTTATCCCAGGCGTTCCAACTTAGTCCTAAGAGGTAGCAAAGCATCTGTTTCCATCCTTATCTCTAATCGTCTCTGATGCCTATCCTCAGGTAAGTCTCTGATTTTATCTGAGGATTACTGGTGTCCATGAGAGGCAGACCATTCATCATCAGGTGGACTGCGTGCTCGTTTGCTACTTCGATATTATGAAAAAGAATTGTCTCAAATTTTTAATACCAAAAAAACAAACAAATGTGCAACTAATGATAAAACCTAATAAGTACCGTTGACCGTTAATGGATTGGAATCAACTCCAAATAACCGTTAATATTCCGTCCTTAATAGGGTTGGTCACAGACGCGTTGATGCCCCTGAGAACTGTGTTGGAGTGTTTGTATAACGCTCCTGGTTTAAGTAGCAATGGTGAGAGTTATATAAGTCAATCCAACTTAGGGGAAGCAAAACGTTTGTGTCCACTCTTGAGTAGGACTCCCATTTTATATGAAGGTCACCATAGGCAGCAAAGCACGCTTTCTACACTCATAGCCCCACACTAAGATTTTCTCCTGTGTCGTGGGTGTCATGGACACCAAGACGAATACACAACCACCCAGACCCAGAACAGAAATCTACACTTACATTCATATTTCTGTCTGGCCGGGAATCGAACCCGGGACCCACTGCGGGTCAGACAGGTATGGCGATCGCTCCGCCACGCGGGTCGAAGCAACATTTATAATATGTTCGTTCAGGAATCCAATGCTGCATAAAAAAATCGCAGTGTGAAGATTACTCATTCAGACTAGTTTCATAGCCGAAATCCAGACGATAGGTTTGCGATCCAATAAAATTCGTTCAACACGTCTATCGCTGCCGGCATTGAATCGCGCATATTCCTATCGTCGGAAGGAAATTGTATTCGCACTCGCTGAGGCATTTTATGCGAATGTAATTGATAATCCATACATGTACGTAGGACGTGTAATTTTAGCTGATATCTCTCGGTCCTGGGTGTCTTTTTCATATTTTGATACGTCTCTTTTATATTCATTTCTACGACCTTAGGTGAAAGTGGTAAAAACTTACGTGCACGTTCTCGAAATGCACGACTGTAAAATTTTAGATCTGTAGCAGAAGCGTTAAGTAATGTTGTGTTCTTTGAATACTGTTTCAACAAAGATATACTTTTGCACGAAATATGTTAACCTCTCATATGTGTGTTTCCAGTTCGTAGAACCAATGTAATTCGTCCGTGGAAGTACCACCGCCACACCTATTTCTAGCGTGAAGTAGTAGTGTTCTTTCGTTTCAGTCGGAAGGTGTAGTGGCCGGCTCACTTATATGTGAGGCGACCTTTTAGTCCTCGCGAGTAGCTACGCGACTGTGATCGACTTCAGATAGAATCCCTTTTCTATATGAAGTAGCTTACAGATGACAATGAGTTGTAGTAACCACTTACCATCCATATTGCATGCTCGTTTGCTACTTCATTCTTATAAAAAATACGTTATTCTCTAGGGTAGTGCAATAGCGTGCTCTCTTTCAAAGCCGGCGATGCATAGGCGACTCCTCTGGTGTTGCAAATGTCCATAGGAGACGGTGACTACTTTCCATCCGTACGCCGTATCGTTAGGTCAAAGTATAAAAAAATTGCGATATATTTTTGTTCCTATCATGTTTTACAGGTATGAGAATCATTTATTGAAGTAATCGAGTAGAATAAAGAACAAAAGAGAACAAACTTTAATTCATTTTAAAATTTTCTACAAACTTGTTCCAAAACAAAATGTTTCTACAGCAAAATAGATATTACGTTCAGAGTTCTCTTGTTAAACATTTTAAGAGTTATGCAAATTTAACTTGAGCTTAGAAATTGTAGTTTTAACATTTACGGAGCTTCTTTTTAATCATAGTTTGATATTTGCGAAGCGGTTAACTTATATGAAAATTCATACTTATATTTAAAATTAAACTGATACTGTACAAAGGCATATTTTTATCAGATTAAAGTGGCAAAGAAGCATGCAGTGCACCTGATTGTAAGCGGTTACTGCCACCCATGGACATCTTTAGTAAACAACTTTATATAGAACAGGGGTTCTATCTGAAGTCGATCACAGAAGCCCTGCTGCCCTCGAGGACTATGATGGCCACTTCATGTTTACGTGAACCGGCAACTATACCCTTCCACCGAAACGCAAGGACTGCTTCGCGCTCGGCATAGTTGTGGCGGAGGTACCTCCCCGGTCGAACTATACTGTTTCCACCACCTTGTAAATTGTAATGGAAGCATCTAATGCAATTGAACATTTTGGCACGCAGATGAAATTATATCATTATGGTCATTGGATGTATTCTCCACTACGTAAACTTGATAATATTGAAATTAGAAGGTTTTATTCTGATCCCAGTGCGTTCATGGCACACACAATTGGAGGAAGCTGTTACTGTTCGACTATGTTGCTCTAATGTATTTTGATGGACTAAAACATCTGATAGAGATTATTCACTAACCTATTCTGTATCATATTTTTTAAACCACCTTTAAGAGCTGTAAGAAGGATTACAGATTCTATACAAGGATAACAATTACACCTAATAACTTTACTCGGTTTTCGCTCGCTTTTAGTCGTGTTTAGATATAGCCACTAACTGTGGCCCATCCATTCGCAACCGCGTAACATTGTAAACAATGTTTTTAACCAAGTTAAGACTTAGTTCTCATTTGGATGATACAAATCATATTGTTTTATAAAACGTTTTGAACTATGTTGTGTCAATAATATAAATGAATACTAATATTATAAAGCTGAAGAGTTTGTTTGTTTGGATGAACGCGGTAATCTCAAGAAATACTGGTTCGAATTGAAAACATATATTGTGTTAAATAGACTATTTATTGAGAAAGACTATAGGCTATATAACATCACGATATGTTAGTTTGTTTCTTATGTATTAGCATGTGAAACCGGGAGGCACAACTAGTATTTAATATTAGTGAATATTTAATATTTCTTCTACTACTTCGGAACGCGCTTCGTAATCGTAATACTCATATTCAATTTTCGAACATTCACATCTCATATAATCCGATCACGTCGTCTCTTTCTCAATACGTATGATCTATTGCAAGGATATTGCTGCCTTGCATTAATGGTATGTTATAACGGTGTGGGGAAAAACGTAGTGCGTGTAGCTGCGTGTGATGACGTCATCGACTAATATGTATGATATGAGTAGTTTGTATATACAGTAGAACCTATATAGGGACCTACAAGGGAGACGCCAAAAATTCGAGTTATACAGTTTTCAACTTATCGATATTCATGCGGCTTGTAAAGGTTAGATTATAAAGGTTAGGATTCATTCTTACTCTAATTTTGAATTAAAGAGGTGAAATAAATGAAAATTCTAGTTACAGAGGTAACAAGCATATTTTATCTATATTTTGTCGGCAAAGTCTTCAAGACGATAACTTATTTTTCTTCGTATTATAGAGGCAATAATTGCTTTTTCGGGTTATAGAGGTAAAATATGTACCAAAATAGCTTGCAGGGACTCACTGATTATTTCGATTAATAGAGGGTTGAGATTTCGAGTAATGGAGATTTGGTGCTTGAGGGGAAGGGAACAAAAAATTTTTTCGAGTTTTGGAGGTTTTCGACTTATTGAGGTTCGATTTATACTTATATACTAATATTATCTATACTAATACAATAAAGCTTATTTGATGAGTTTGTTTAGTCGAACACGTTTATCTCAGAAAATACTAGTTCAAATTGAAAAAAGAAAAGTTGAATAGTCCATTTATTGAGAAAGGCTAAAGGCTATATAGCATCACGCTATGTTTTTTTTTTTTTTTATTAAAATGAAGCGAACTGCTCTCCCATGGACATTTGTAAGTAACTTCATACAGAACAGTGACTCTGTCTAATGTCGATCCCAGCTGCGTTGCTTTTCAGGAGGACTCGAATAGGAGTGAACGGAGTGAGAGAGTTGTTTGTTTTTTCTTATGTATTGGTCTGTGAAACCGCGGGGTACAGCTAGTATGTTATAATAGTCACAACTGATCGTCCATTGCAATAGAATTTTTACAACTTTTTCACTCGAAGTGTCAGAATAATTTTCGATCGAATGTGTATATATGCGAGTATGTGTGGATATATGTTCGGCCGGTATGTTACGACAGCTTTCACGCATTTCTCTCTAATGATGCACCGATTCATGTCAAACTCCTCAGTAATCATTTACCATCAGGTGGTCTGCATCATTTACTTCTAACATATAAACAAGTAGTGTTGTTAAAAACACTAAAATAAGAAATCCGACTGCTTAAATTATTTTTTTGTTTAATAAAATCACATATTCAATAACACATTTTATTCCACAAGTTTCCGTCAAAACAGTGACTTATTTCTCTACTAATGGGTGCCATCTTTTAATATATCTATGCCGTTGCAAACTAAATCTAATAATATTTCATGTTACAATCCGTCAAGACATTCGGGTTTGTTTGATAGCGCGTGCCAAAGAAATGGAGATATGCATGTTCATGTATACCCTCGAAAAACCAGGTGGTAGAATCAGTGTAGTTCGACCGGGGTACCACCGCCACACCTATTCCTAGCGTGAAGCAATCCTTTCGTTTCGTTGGAAAAGTGTCGTTGCCGGCTCACTTATATATGAGGCGACTATCTCAGTCCTCGGAAGTAGCAATGCATCTGTAATCGACTTCAGATAGAAACCTAGTCTATATGAAGTTACTTTCAGATGTCTATGGGCGGCAGTTAGCATTTACCATCAGGGGGACTGCATGCTCGTATGCTACTTCAATCTGAAAAAAAAAAACTTACACTTCTTCTGACGCAGTCGAGTAGACATAGCTCTGTTTGTTATCCTTGGTTTAGTACGCTCGTTAGTGAGCTGCAATGACCATCTAAAATCAACAAGCAAGCACCCCTTTGCTTCGATAAAAACGTTACATATTATATAGAGCTCCGAAAATTGTAACGAAGTCACTAAAAGAAAGGAACAACTTCCCCACTTAAACACGAAACACTAAAAGCGAAATACAACACACGAATAAAATCTGCAATCGTTAGTTCACTTCCCAATTTTCACAAGTTTATTCGCCAAGAATTTCCATGTTTGAGAAAAAGAAATTATTCGCGGAACGAGTTTTCGACAGAAATGCCGATTTTGCGCTACGCTTCAATAATGCCGGTTCTATATATGATCGAGTGTAAAATACTGCAAAATTATATTGTAAAAGTGGAAAAACCCTTTGTAGTTCGACTCCACGGCACCACGTCTTTTCCGCTTAATAATAGCAATGTTAAGCGTTGTTGTATTCTGACCTGAAGGTTTAAACTTTAAACGCTTTCTAAATCTAAACTCATCAATTACATTTCTGTCTGACCGGGGATCGCACTCGGGACCCACTGCGTGACAAACGGTATGGTGACATTCAGATGTTGACGACTGATCTGAATGATGAGTTTAGATTCTGTTCTGAGTCTGGGTGTTTGTGTATTATTCACCATCACCAGGTGAATTACACGACGTGGTCGAAATATCGACTATAAAAAAGCACATGTTGTAAGTTAATATGTAACAGATATTAAAATGGATAAATTCCGAGATATTATTATTTTAAATCATATATCTTCACCACAGTTGGGGTTGGTCTTGAATTTACTACGAAAGAAGCATTATTAAACTAAAGAAAAATGCCATCGTTTTGCCCTCCAAACAAACTATTTTTCTCCATCAATTGAATCCTTAAACAGGGAATAATATTTCGCAAGTCGATCCGCGAGGATGTTCTCCGATATTATTATTCGCGGAACAAGTTTCCGTGGCTCGCATTCCGATTTCCATCCATAAGCTGCAGTATGCCGTTGAAGATAGCCGCCTATCGATCACGTGATCTGCTTCCAATTCGGAATATTATCGAATATTCGATATTTCAACATCGTAAATTGAGCTGTAGGTGTGCGGTCTGATCTTGTTTGTGGACTAGCTTTCATTCCCGACTTCGCCTACGTTTTGGATCTTTAAGACACCATTTTGTTTTAATGAATAAATTGTTTAAAAAATGGTTAAATATTCTAAAGTATGGGAAGTAATGGGGATTAAGTGATGAAAATAACGAAAAAAGAGGGTAATAATTACGACCGTATCATATTTGATGTATATATGTGATTTTTTTGACACTCTCTATAGCCCAGACGGCTGATCAGATCTTCAGATTAGGAGATATCATTAGAATCGCTTTATATTGTAAAGTGACATATATATAGTAAAGGGTTGTGTCTGTTATTTTTATATTTGAAAAAAAATACAAGTTTATAATTTAAATAGCGTTCTATCCTCGCATTAACCACATTTTAATAGCTAAATGTTCCAGTTTCATTTACTAAACATAATAGCAGTGCCGGTCAGCTTTAGACTTACATTACGTATAGTAATGATATTTCATTGTGCTAGCGCAGTTTTGATTTAAACTTCCCAATACATCACTGGCTTTGTGACCAAAACAATTGTCCCATTTCACATGCCAAAATTCGTTACCTGAATTTCCATTTGGTTACATTTATTGTATACGATATATTCAGTTACAGTTACATTCGTTGAATGATGTTACATACCGTCCGTTCGAAAAATGGTCCCCTGTATTCATAAACAACCCCTGTTCCACTATGAAAGGGCAGGCTGTAAAATATATTAAAGCTAAAATTATATTTACATGTTCAGATTTTTTGCCCATAAAATAAAAAATTGAATTATTGTACTAGGGTAACATATTACCGAGAATATCTGGAGGCACTTCTCTCTAAATCTGCGATTGAAAGTTAAATATATTACTTACTTGTCCTAAGATATTACATCGCTAACTTGTAAGTTAAAGGAGTATAAGGCAATATTTAAGAATAATTAATAAGGCTTATTCAAATTAGTTGCATAAGTCTTATTTAATTTCACGATAAATAAAACAATAGAGAAAAATATGTTTTATTTCTCATATTTAATTTAAAGTCTTTGTTAATTATTCCAAAGAAGTATAATTACTTAGGTGCGTACATAAAACTACACATGCTTTTTTTCAAGAGGCGTTACAGTTGACCGACAGTTACACCAACATTTATATTTTATATATCGAAATCGCTCAACTTCACTCGCTCTCGATAGAACGAGGCCTTTAATCCGCAACGGTATTTTGTCGAAAACAAAATAAATCAACCGAAGTCCACATATTTGCATACATTCAGAAGATAATGCCATGACGTATACCAGAATGGATTTAATGACGGACGTAGAGTTTTATATTATTATGCAAATGTTAAAAAAATATTCACTGATAAAGTATACCCCTCGTTCAATTCCCGGCCAGACAGGCATCTGAATGATGAGTTTAGATTTCTGTTCTGGGTCTGGGTGTTTGTGGATTCGTTTTCGTATGTCCATGGCACCCACGACACAGGAGAAAATCCTAGTGTGGGGATATGAGTGTAGAAAGCGTCTAGCGTCTAACCTATCACTGCCTAAGTTGTAATAAGTAAATAGATTCGTAACTTATTTCACTTACAGTCGACGAGCTGTTTCCCGCGGCTTCGCCTGCTGGGGTCATGAAACTCAGTAGAAGGTATCTTTTGTGTTAATTTATGCCATAAACTATTACCACCAACAACCAACAAGTTATTTCTAAATTCAATTAGTAGTTTTTGCGTGAAAGAATAAAAATGACATATACATCCACACAAACAAAAGCATTTAAAAGATTAGCAAGATGATACACAATGAGATTAGACTAACTAATGTACTAGGGTTTCCAGTGAATTACACCAAGATATGTGCA
>DWNE01000745.1:0-25961 GCA_018249875.1 Cecropterus toxeus | reverse complement strand
AGTATATAGATTGCCTAAGATAAAATATATAGATTATTATGTGCTGCAATAATCTCAAAAGGGGCCAAACTCAGCGAGAGCCATGCGCAATTGAAAATATTTCCGCGACTGCTGACCATCACCACCCCATTGAAATCCGTCCACCCGTTTGAAAGCTACGGTGCTACAGATACAAGATACCCAAATGTCAAACTAATAATACTCTTCTTTTTGCGTCGGAGTTCAAAAGAGCACGATCAAGATAAGAATTTTCAATGTAAATATTTTAAGCTGCATTATACGAAGGACTTTTTGTAAAGATTTCAAGTATAAAACTATACACTATATGACTCACGTATCCATTTAAAATAGACTTTTTACATCCGAGTCCCGAGGGAGGCAGGGAGACGGCTTTTATGTAAAAGAAGTTGCGGGTAGTCGCTAAACGCAAAGCCCACAGAGCTATATAATTGCGAGGAAGGTTCATAAAAATATCATAAATGTGTGCTGATTTTTTTGTAAATGTATTATGAAGCAGTACGTTAAATGATGATAGAAGCAGAAATGAACTTATTTTCGTAATTATACTCGTATGTACTTGCACAGTATTTTATGATTATAAAAGAAACGGTCTATATGCTTTAATGCCTGTATTAAAGGAAAGTTTATGCCAATCGACGTTTGCTTTTTTGCCGTCGAAATAGAATCATTCAGCAAATAGCATATTGTTACAGCTATAAAAAATATAAACTGGTGTGAGTATGACATATCATTAGAATCGTCTTAGTTTGCAGTATCATAGACTGTATAATGTAAAAAATGTTGCCTACAAATATGAGAAAAGGGGAGGGGGGAACTTTTTTTATTATTGCCACAATTAAGATATTAAATGAAAGCTAATTAACAGATAATTCTAAAATAGATATATTGTAATACTTTTACTTTATTAAAAATCTTCAAATTAAATCATTGCTAAGTAACCAGCCCCGGGAAAAGAAAACATTCAATTTAGAATTCGTTCAAAGGAATTATTAACTCGGATGTCCTCCATATTTTAACTTCAAAAACCATCTGTCCTCGTCGGTCGCGTATTCAAGGCACTTGAGTCTGTTTTTCCACTCCCGTTGATTAATGGACCCTGGTCTGCGTCACATGACTACTGCTCTAGTCTCTATTATATTATATATTTTTTTATAGAATATTAAATTGATTTAAGATCAGTTCAACTTAGAATTATAATAGATTTAAAATTAGCAATAAGTAAATTTTGTGACGTAACTGTAATATATATTTTCAACACTCGATGTAAAAAATAATAACAGAAGGATAAGTAAAATTAGCATTGTCCTGAAATTATTACAGAATTATAAAGTGATATTACTTTAATGAAACGGTAATAACCAAAAAACGGCAAAACACGAAAAACGGCCTGTATTATGAACTTGTTCTCGGACAAATTTACGATAGACCTAAAAATAACTAGCACTTTTCACGACACTCATTTAACACTTAAATTTTAATTAGAGCTTTTGCTACTACAGTATTAATTAGGCTTAGGGTAATAGCATTTTGTTAAACATATTTAGAATGCGGAGTGACGTTTGTTGGATGACTCATGTCGGGTTTACCTAAGCCTGGGCCTTGCGAGTTTCATCAATAATTCCTGGCTGGATTCGGACGGAACTTCAAAGGGAATGAAAAATGATGTTACGTAAGTTCAAGTTCAGGTAGGATCCGTGGAAGCGGCAGACTTATCGATTAGCTGCGAGCGTGGCTAATTCAGGCCGAGTACATACGTACTTTGACCACAGAATACATGAATATCACACATCAATATTAGCTGGTGCGGTATTAAAACTAAGTTTAAAACAAAGGTGATTTATGTTTATAATTGTTTGAAAGCAAAGTAAGGATTATTTAAATATGTATAATTTTTGGAAGCCAAATTTTCTCACCTTGACCCTATATGTTATTTTTGAAATGTTCTGCCTCTGGGTTAATCATGTCCGTATTAGTGTGAATTGTCGGATCTATGTGACTTCGTGACGAGTGGTGTGTAGTTCTTGAATTGTAACATTCCTCGTCCGGTCGATGTCATGAGGAAGCAAGTAGGAGACAGATTTTAGAAGATGGTCAGCAACATCTTTCCGTATAATATCAACACCGCCAACATGCATGACTAATTGCAAAACCTCCATTAGAGAAGGCCTGGGTTTGATACATGGATGGATGATATAAACTGAATTCATAATAACGACCCGCGTAGCGGTGCAGTCACCACACCGGTCTGACACGCAGTGGGTCCCGGGTTCGATCCCCGGTCAGACAGACACCTAGATGATGAATTTAGATTTCTGTTCTGGGTCTGGGTGTTTGTGTATTCGTCTTCTTGTGTGTCCATGGCATCCACGACACAGAAAAAAATCCTAGTGTGAGTCTATTAGTGTAGAAAACGTTATTATACAATATGTATTACCTACAATTCATACAAAATAAGTACATAGGTTACATTATTTGCCAGAAAATAAGATATTCTGCTCAACATGTGTACCTTAGTAACACGTACTCGTCTGCCCTTGATCGATCCGCCGCCGGTGCGTGTGTCATTCTCTTTACGATAGCTCTCTTCAACCCCTTTTTTTTAGTCACGCCCTCTTAGTGTTCAAAAGGATCCTTTTAATCACGATACTGGAAAAAGTAAAAATCGGGTTTAAAATGTATCTTCAAGCATTTGGAGTATCAAATTTCTAGTGCGTACACTTAAAAAATCTTCGTCTTTGTAAGGATGTTGTGGAAATACGAGTGTGTTATATATATATTTTTGTAATACGGAAGTAGCAAACGAGCATGCGGTCCACCTTATTGCAAGTAGTAGACACATGTCGCTCATGGACATGTGTAATCAATCTGAGATAAGATCAGTCTTAACTGTGGTTGGCCACAGATGTGTTGCTATCCTTGAGGACTAAGTTGAATGCCTCTGATGAGGAATATAACTATTGTTTCTCTTGCGTATCAAAGTAAGACTTTCGCTGATTTATAGGTACACAAAATGAAATTATAATGATATCCGTATGTCTACTTCAGTAGGCAATCTTAGTAAAGAAATTGGCAAAAAGGGTTTAGTAAACCATACCTACCGTTTTGAAGCAGCGAGAGAGCGGCGGATATCGGTGTACTAACACGTTAAGAAGCTTTATGTGCTTATACTTAATAGCAATGCCAGTTGCATTACAGGAGAAACGCTCTTAACGCACATCAAAAGGCATAGATTTCCCCCACTTGCCAGAATAGAGTGCCATCAGCCATTCCTTTTACCAATCTGCCGCTACGAGGTGTTAATATCGCGTATCTCGCGGAAGTAAATTTGCAGACTTAAAGAGGAAATGTTGTAAATCCAGCTAAAGCCGAACATGAGTAGCAGTTACATTGTTGAAGTAAGGGGGTGGTTCATTTATGTTCTCCGTGCTTCGAACACGTTTTATGGCATTACGAAGACCCCCTCGAGCACACGCACTAAGAGGTATGGATTTCCGCCAGGCGGCGGATTAAAGTGCCATCAGACGTCCCCTGCACTAATCACCACCGTGAGGTACTAATGACGTCATGTGCCTACGCGCAAAGTGAATCCGCTAGCTCTGGAAATGTTTTAAAACGAACAAAGAATAACCATTAATATTATAATTGTATTATCTTAGCGATAAATATTGTAATACAAAATATGTAACATGGGATTTGAGGTGCCATTTATAGAAGCAGAGTATCCCATAAGATGTTAATTAAAACATACATATTAATTACTGTTATAATAGATATTGGAATACCCGTAAATGTTACAAAAAATAATAAATAGCACCACCCTTAAATACAGACAGTTCAATAGAGTGAGACGAACGGTCAAGTAAACCTGTTTTACAGTTCTTGACGCCTCGAGGGCGGTTTATGGCTTTTTGAGATGTCCCTGTTGTCGTTGGTGGGATTTGAGTGGTATCAGACATTTTCCTCAGAAAATTACTACATGAAAATGCTCTTAGAAATGTCGTGTGGAATAATATAATTAAATTTGCTAAAGTTAAAAGTTCTATGAAGACAGTCCCTTCATTCTAAAATTATCTTTTATCTATTTTAAAATTATCTTTTATTACTATCAATTAAACATGATAGAAGTATCGAGTACTATTATTCCTAGATATCGTAGCCCATGCGGCGGTTTTCTGTTTCGAAAGTATGAGAAATGAGCAACTCAGGAAGTTTATGTTCAGGTTTGACTTTATTCTATTCGCGAATGATTACAAGTGTCAATTAGCGGCATTGGCAATTAACCATCAGATATTTTTCATTTTTATTTATTACTTAGCTATTATTACAAAACAAACTAAACACTACTAAAATCCATTACGACAGACGATGAAAAAGCTACGTAACGTTCCTGAGTCAGTGTGACTTTTGATTAATAAACAGTTTTGATGCGTCGGCTAACAAATTGAGGAAGATATCCAATCCCGACAATCTCGATAAAATCCAAACTTGAGATCGGATACATATCCATCAGAACCAATGAAGCGAGACGTAGAGGGAATAAGACGATAATAAAGATGTTGTTATACAAAGTGAGGAGTCATTATAATATCACCCCTCGGTCCGACCCCACTCGATATCGAAGTCGTATCGAATTGATGTTCTGCCTACGAATGCGTACTGAGACCGCTTTTATGGATTTCTTTTTAATATTTGCAAGATAAGGGTACTTTGGACATTTGAAACCAAAAATTGATATCTGATATAGGTTGCTATGGACCCAACAATATACATGCATTAATTCCTTATTACTGTAGACCTTTAAAAGTTTTATTATATTACAGATGTCTGTAAAAGTCTATTCGAAAATTTTATATCTTTCAAACAACTGTGAAAATATGACGCAACGTGTATTATTTCTCCCCCGCCTCGGTACACAAATAGGGGAGAACAGGTGGGTTACGTTATTATATGCATACAAAATTGCGCCCGATTGTAAGCAGACAGATTTACGAGGTCGTTTCGAGTCGAAGGCTTTATTAAACCCCTATTTGGATTTAGCTAATTTTATTAACTAGATATCAAATAATTTTCAAAGATAACTTTATAGTCAGTGCTATATATCTTTAGGTTATGAGCGCGTAAAGAGAAATAAAAGCAAACGCGCCATGAGAGAAGCAGAAATCAAAATAAAGTAGTAAATTAGAAGGGACCTGCGGCAGACGCCGTCGAGTGTCGACATACCGCGCCATATGTGGCACTGCGGAGCGATTGATGAAATGTTATTGTTGCCTATCGGAAATTATTTTTCATTTTCACCAGAACGGTTTTTCAGATTCTTTAATTTTGTAATATCTCGGAGGGAGAGTTTTAGTATGTAAAAATTCTGTTATTAACTTTAAACTCGACGATATTTTCAAATTATGATGCATTTCGGTTATAACATGGTAGATATGTAGATTAAATAAAGTTTGATGGACGTAAATAATATATAATAACTTTAAATACAAACAAACATCGCATCACTGCTTTTCTGTTACTAATATTCCCATAATTCTAAAATTGCAATTTTGCGCCGTGTAAGTTTTCCTCTAATGATAATGAAAAACGCAGAAATCATAATGAAGCAGTAAATTAGAAGGGGGCTGCGACAGACATGCACGACGAGGCTGTCGACAGTCCGCGGGATGTGTGGAGCGGCGACGGATGAAATGCTGCGAGCCACGGCCGCGCCGCTATTGTTCACCAACTGTTTTATCTTTGTGATGCATAACGGAAAATATTATTTTTTTGCTGATGGAGGTCTTTTGTTCCTATTCTATCCTATGCGCGCTCTATAGTACTTGAAAAGTTTTATGTAGTATTGAAAACCAGTCGTGGTTTTGAACATCAAACAAGTAAAACACTCGTAGTTTTTGTTGTTCGTTTTTATTCGCTGAAGTAGTTGTAACGTTATTTTGCTCGAATGGAAAGCTGAAAGACGTATATTCATTACTCGTAGAATATGGTTCCTTTTGTTCGCAATGGCACAAATAACATCGGAAAAGTATTCGCAAATTCCGTAATAGATGAGGAACAATCGCCGTGGCCGTCCAAATGTAATTCGATAAAGAAATTTTCTTTTAGCCGTTGCAAACTTTGTCCGGAGCAGATGGGACGGAATCTGACCCAGAATGTCTGGCAACTATAAGACACGAAATTTTTCTCCGTGATATCGAAACTTCTTGATTTACAGCACGACATTCAAGCTGAATATTTTTTTTACTAAGCTTAAAGGTACGGCCCGCAAAGCGACTCAATTAAAATCTTATGCCGGGTTGAGCATAACTATTTAAATTACCCGAGGACGTTGCAGGTCACAGGTTCCACTTAAAATTATGTGCCCCCAATTATGGAACTAAATATTTTATAGGTAAAAACAACTTTTTATTTGTGTGAATTTTTATTCCTCATCTAAATTACCATAAAGATAAAATCGTTTATGAAATAATCGACGTGTAAACCCTCTGATGAAGAAATAAAGATATTTTAGCGACCTTACGATTAGGGTGACTTAAAAAAAATATAACATTTTTACCCTTTACATATATAAAAGGGGAAGAAGAAGGAATCGTATTTCAATGCTAACGTCATTATAGTATAGGAGGGAAAATAAAGTTCGTTTACATGTTTTTTCATCATTTTAAAAATGGGAATAAGGGAGATATGTTCTAGTATAAAGTATACAATTCACCAAATCATTGTTTTGCAGGAAAGGAAAAGTTAGCAAAGCGTATTTTTCAATCCGTACTTTTTGCCTTGCATAGGAGTATCGATTAAAATTAGCGATTCAGTTCGTAGAAATAATTTCAGCCCTAAAAAGTCTAGACAGTAAATACCCAGTTCGTTTTAGGCGAAACTAGCTCTCGGAAAACAAACTAGTGCACGACGTACAAATTGCTGGTACATGGTGAATCATGCCATAAATTAACAGCATCCAAAACTTGGCAGCTCGTGAGTACAGTACGACAAAATGTTAGGCTTTCAGTAAAAAAATCAGCACACCAATCTAGATCATCGGTCCGTTGCAAGAAGAACTATGTTGCTTTGGTAAATTCCAGTCCATGTAGCTGTGACAACACGGAACGAACTGTAAGTTATTGGTAAACGATTTTCATTTGCACTTTGCAGCAGCATGTAGGGGAACTGATTTTATGCGAAGTGCATGAATAATTGGTGTTTATTATAAAACGATGTAAAATAAATAGATTATTTCATTGAAATAATGATTAAAAATTTGGTTAGTAACGAAAAATGATACACCTAAATATAAATAGATCTACATCCTTGTTCTTAGCACATATCGTGCTTTCTGCAAAATAAAATAATTAATAACTATTACAATATTTCTTCGGATATAGCTGAAGTACTCGTTCTTCGCTACGGGAAATAAAATAAGTCGCTATCTTTAAATTATTCAAGTTGGAATGAGGCTCCAAACATTAAAGCATTAAAAGCTTATTTTTGAAGATTTTTTTTTGTTATAACAATTTTATAGGCAAAATAATGATTGCTGCATAACAACCGCTCGAGGATCCGGCTCGGAGGGCCAACTTGACCTATAGCACCACCGACAAACCGACAGAAGTGCTTGTTCTATCTATACAAACACTTGACTTGGACTGGGGAGCGAACCCTATTTTGCAATTGACATCAGCGTCGGCGTCGACACAATGTGATGTAATTTTCTAGTCACTGTATTATTCAGGCACTTGGGTTTGAAATGAACCCTCTGGGAATAATTTCTTTACTTAATATTCTTTCGATTATGGCTAAAGAATTTCATCTAAGGAAAAAAGTGGAAAATAATATTTAAGCATGAATCAATTATGTTTTGTTCATTCTTTTTAAAGAAAATAAAATAGAAGAAAAAAGAAATAGATTTTATATGAAGGCAGATTTTGTCTTACAAAGTACTTCAGATCGTTATTATTTGGTTGAATTTTTAAAATAATGTGTGTCAATATCTAAGTTTTTCATTCAAATCTCATGTACTGACTGTGTCTAAATATGGACTAGATGTTTAAACAAAGCCTGAAACAAGGCAAAATCGATACGGCCGCCGTCGCAGGCGGACGCGCGCCGCTGCCTCTTTATATTCTCTGCCAAATCCAACCCGCACGTGACTCAACTTGTTGCCGCTCTGGAAAGAGACAAAGCTATAAAGAATGGTATGCAGACACATTTAGAAGTGTAGCGAAGATAACCGAATTTTCCATTCTAGATGTACTTACATTACTTTTTTATTTTGTCACAAAAAGTAAAATTGAATGTTTACATGTTAAAACCTACTCATGATACAATTGGATTCGTTAAAAGTAAATGTCTATTTAGTTTTCAATACTCATTTCAAAAAAGTATTTTATTTATAAGTACTTATAGCAATCCATGCGTCGCCCCGCTTATGACTTTAATCTTACGTTTACAACGAAAGTGTAATAAGCGGTCGAGTAGAACTTATTAATCTCCGTGCCCCACGTTGGGCGCCAGCCTGTTCTCAAAATTAAATTTTCGATTTTATAAAACCATTTAAGTACATTTAATACAAATTAGGTTTGGTACCATGCTAATATTGAGAGAGATTATCTTAAAATATGTTACTTTCGTTACCAGATTCCGTAAGGTAGATCTACAAAAATATAATATTGAACTGTGATCCTGTGGATATTTTTTGTCAGGCAAAATAACGTATCCTGGCGTATATCTCGTTTCTTCAATTGCGATGCAAATAATCCTAAGTTACGCGGAGTTTTTATGTTTTTTTTGTGTTGTATTATTTCTTTATTTTGTTTGTGTATAGTAATTTCAATAAGTCAGCTGTTAAATTTTGCAAGGAGTTTCAATCTATGCTTATCGCGGTGTTTACGTCCGCCCGTCTGGCTGACGCCGTGAGCGGTATTTCCACAAGTGCTGTGAGTGCGTTTGCATCAGCCGAACACGGCTTACTCCAGGAATTCCCAGTTATTACCGCAGGGGGAAGCGGTCTCGAGGTTGTTGCCCGGAATCGATCCGCCGCATCACGGCGACCGGTGTTACCGGTGCACGAGGTTACGACACTATCACTGCTGCAGTCACCTATGGAGTCTCCGCTACTATAACTGATCCCCGTTGAGAGCTTTCACAAGTTTGTAATTTCTGAAAGTTTAAGTCAATTTACTCGCCCGTCTCTATTCTTCACTTCAGCTGAGTTTAGTCTGCATTCGTCTTCTAAATATTCCTTTGTGAGTATTTCTCTTTCTAGATTTTAGAGATTGGCACATTTAAGAGGTGTAAGCGGGTTCGTTAATAGCTTGTCTTGAGTACGAGAAATCAATCGGAAGCAATTTGAGTGGCGAAACAAATTCAGCGTGGCGTTGCCGGCTGTTAATTGGCTGCGGGTGGCGGCGCCGAGACGGCGGCGGAACCGCCGCATGGCGCCCCCATCGTTCCCGTTCTACGCGGTCACCCGTTCTCCCTCCGACAGCTCGGCGTTTTTATGAGCGAGAAACCCGCCGAGACCCGCACGAGTCTGGGCGGTTCTTAAATTAGTTTGTCTTCCCCGACCCTAGGCCCCCCTTAGTTGCTAGGTGTTATAAAGCTTACCTTTCAGACATACAAAATGTTTGAAATTAAACATTCAATGAGATGTTTTACTATCAAAAATAAAAAACTTAAACTATCTACTCTTACTTCGCGTTGTATTTTAATTAATGATTCAGGTTTATAAAGTGAAGAACTCCGACGATGGTTCTATATGATAAGATGGTGCTGGGGAAGCGACGAAGAACAGACCTCGTGGGTGACATTATTTTTCCATCTGGTAGGCTTATTTTCTTGTGCGGGCTATCAAGTTAGGGACGGTAGCGCCGAAGGGGTGGTTATAGGGTGGGTCCGCAGGGCGGGGATGACGGGGTGCGGGGTGCGACTATCGACCGGCAGCCCTCCCCCCAGCGTGGCTCAGTTTCCGGGCGAGAGTCGCGCAGAACGCCCGCGCCGCGACGCGACTCCGTCATACGTTAGATAGTAAATTTGAAACCTTCACCATGCTGATAGGACTTGTTCGAGACTCGGTGATGCAGTGCTTCTGCCACTCATGCCGTGCACCCGTTTTGCCTGCAGGTTGGATCGACTACATCGCTGACGTTCCTGTCAAATTCGTTGGAATATACCGGCGTCGCCGAAACGCTTATCAAGGAGAAAAATCGCTCAATGACTTGGTTCCGAGTATTTGTAACTTAGATTTTGTTTCAGATATCTGGTGATTGGCAGAACCCTAATTTTGGATTGGGTAATTTCAAGGTAAAAAGTAATATGAGGCAGGATTTCATTTGGTCGCAGAATTGGGACTACCTGAACTTGTAATGTTAGTACTTATAGAAAAACAAAGTAAAAGAGAAAATAAGTATTAGTTACAGGCGCTCAGACACCCCTTTTCAGTTTCACTTGATGCGATAATCCACATCAAAGCGAAAAGCGGCTTAACGCTATGACGTTGCGTCGAGGCGTAGCCGGCCGGCGTCAGACGAAAAGCCGGTATCGGAATGTGAATCATTTATGTGACATGACAGTGATGTAATTTAGACCTATTTGTCAATTAATTGACAGAGTGGTGTTTAAATATCGATTTTCATAAGAATACATTCTATCACGAGGCAAAATATTTCTTTAAATGTAAAAAAACCATTTTCCGTCTTTTTCGAATAAGTAGTAATTGTCGTATATTGTGAAATTGGGCGTAATATATTTTTTCTTTTTCTTCATATATTCGTAAAAGATCGCTAAAAGGTAGATCTGTTATAATTTTTAAATTGTAATGTGAATTCAACAATTTTCCTAATTTATTTAACTTCCGTTAATTTAGAATCTTAATCATGGAAATTGTCAGCGCTATGAAGGATTAAGTAGGGACTCGGTTTCTTTCTATCTTTTGGTATAAATAATCAAAAAGGAGAATCTAGTAAATACGTGCTGGAACGACTTCAAATCGCCCTCGCTAGACTTATTGATTAAACATTACTGCATAAAGTCAACCATTTTGTACTGAACGTTGAATCCACATGTGTCCACCATTTTGAGTTTTCATGTATGATAGCTGGATGTAACAAAACTGAATTATAGTTTTTAATATCTTGAATTTTCTGTATTGTGTTTATTCGTTTCAGTGCGGTTTTATTATTTATTCTTATTTCATTAGCTTTAGCTTTTACTCCACTGATTAAGAGCATACGTGATTTTATTTGCTAACGTTTCTCCTTCCTTAGGTGGTTTTATGAAAACGATGTTGTCGTCACATATTATGGTTCTTATTAATTCTACGCACGCAAACGTCACATAATCATCGCGCTTTATGTTCTTCAGTATTTCATTATAACGAGGGTCTTGTAGGGTGTTTTATTCGTATAATATTAACTGAGTTCCTTTAATATACAAATATGATGATGATTAGATGACCGTTTGCATTGATTGCGGTATTTACGTATTAACTGTTAACATCCCATTGTGAAGAGATGTTAGGGGTTGGTGATGACATAATTGGCGAGGGTGCGGGTATAACAATGAATTTAATGGGCTCAACAAGTTTAACACCCCTTTTGATCTCACCGGCTGTGACGCAAGTTTTCGGTTCATTATTGTCATTAACGTCTTTCATACCCCATGATTTGTTTATTACCTTTTGAAGGGATGACATCTTGTTTGCATTATATTTAACGTAATGGAGTTTATTAAGCGTTGTAATGCTGTTGTAACATTTTTTATTATAGGTCACTGTATCATTAATTAATGTAGTATTGTATTATATGATCGATTTGAAGTAAGGTTTATTTGTTAAAATTGTTATAAAGAACCATTGGGGTTGATTCAGCTCAAGATCGGAGCGCCACGACGATGTCACAGTGATGCATTGCGGGTCCGCACCTCGCGTGCCTCACGAACCTTCACGAAGTACTTACGAACTCTTTACGGCCGAAACTTATATTTCGACGGAGAGTATTCTAGCGCCAGTAATAAAACACGGATATCTAATTTGAATCTTAGATCAACATCTTCAAAATGTTGCTGATTTGATCGTTTTGATTTTGATTCATTATAATTGATTATTCGTTCGGGTGGTTTATTAAATGTACAATGATATAAACATTTCGTTAACTGAAAACTTAAAATTCTACTCTTGTAGATTTTTCTTTTAACGAGGGTAGTTTTACAACACTATTTACAACGAATTGCCTATTTCTAAAAAGTTCGTACATTTACTTAGTGTTAGCTTTAATTTAGAATACACTCATCGTTCAATGCAAAGTTAGTATTCCCAAAGGCTGTAAATTTGCGTATTGCTCTCCCCTCGCGAGGTTTAAAGCTCGGTTTAAATATATTATCAGTTTTCATGTCGTGTCGTGAGGCGCCGGTGGGGCTGGCGGCCGCCCTTCAGTAGTAACTACTGCATTAAACATTTATATTTTGCTGTGGATTTTTTTATGCTTTACCGTCGTTTCACGATGCTTTGTTTATGTTAATGCCCTTTTATTAGCAGGCTTGCTAATAAAAGGGCATTAACATAAACAATCTTCTATCAATATTTGTACAAAGTTTTCAATCAAATCACAATGGGGTTCAAGCACGATTCATTATTATTCTTGCCTGTCATCACGTCCCTTGTTTTGATGTTAGCTCTCGACATTAAAAACTTTTCTCATTTGTCTTCTCTTTTAAAGAAATATTTGAAGTTTTAAGAACATTTCTTTCGTATTTCTATAACAACTTACAATGTAAAAATGATTAAGTAAGCTGCGTTTAAAGATAAATGTTACGTTAAGTCTTTAAAGTGACTTGCAACTAAATACAGCGTAAGTAATGTGCGGTTAGCGGATTCAAATACGTATAGACTCGACTTGGAAACAGTGTAAACTAGGATTAGCGGGTCCTTGGCCTAAGCCGCAATGTTAGTATCAGACCGCATTAGTGGGGAGTGACGCCTTTGCTCAGTGACGTAAGTTGGTTCTACTGCATTGTTTTACACGGCTTGTAAACTTGCGGCGGTCAGATTGTAGACAGATGGGCAATGTAACCTATTGGTATGCTCAGCCTATATAAATAGAGGGTTTTTGATTATTTTTCAGACGTATTCATTGTTTATACAAGTTACATACTATTTTGTTGACTTATTATTTATTTTGAAAGGCGTTCGTTTAATTTGGTTTGTTTTAATCTTTTCTCGGAGTCGTATCTATTCCGAACATGTACTTCAATCAGAGTTACGTGTCGTTAATGCTTTTTATGTCCCATCCATAAAAGCGAACACAAATTCTTCCCCAGGCTACGAGATCTTCATTACCGGATAATCCTATCAGCTCGCACCCAATACACATGCCCATCACGCAGTGGACGTTGAACAAATTATAAACTCGTCAAGTTAGCCCGTATTCGCCATAGCGTCCGTCTCCGGATCGTCTGTCGTGTAAACTCCGTGTCGCCGGAGGGATAATATGTATTTGCGGGGAAATTTTACTGCTCGCCGATTCCCCTCACGTACAGGCCTCTCATCTCGGGCTGTCGTGCCGTCGCCTTATTACCTCACAACTATTGCCCCGCACGGCCTACTCTGATATATACCTAAGCCATCTACGAAATGAGGATTTATTTACTTCTTTCGCTACCTTATTTCTTTCACATTTTAATCTAGGGTTACGTGATGTTTGTTTTTAAATAGAATCTATATGTACTGCCCCCAGAAGCACAAAAGCGGTATTCTATTTGAAGAAAGATTCGAGAAAA
Source organism: Cecropterus toxeus (assembly GCA_018249875.1). Taxonomy (NCBI): domain Eukaryota; kingdom Metazoa; phylum Arthropoda; class Insecta; order Lepidoptera; family Hesperiidae; genus Cecropterus; species Cecropterus toxeus. The sequence goes on along the minus strand of DWNE01000745.1, from coordinate 12,176 downwards.
TTTATGTTTTGTGAAAGTCGGTTTCTTGTATCGCATAGTACCGTCATTTAGCTTAAATTTTCTTAAGGTATAACAGGCCAGTTATTGAGCTTCTGAGGGCAGTATATTCCATTGATATTTTTTTATTCACAAATGAATTTACATTCTTAATAAGCCCTAGTCTGAAATACACTTGTAGTTACTTATCTAAATAAACAATAAGTAAAATAAAACCATTACTTTCATAGAAACTGGATACCCTAGCTTCATGCCCAACATAATTAGTCTTATCGTGGAATGTGTGGTATTTGGTGACCACTTTTAATACCACGTCAACCGATCGATATCATCAGTCACGCGAACTTCGATCGCCACTCTTTCATTAATTCAAAGTCCAAATGGTCATCGAATAAACGTTAGCTTGGCCGAATCGACCGTAATAGCTTTTCCATTGTCGCCGTCTACTGGAAAAGTAATGTTGATTGCGAGTCGGGTGCGTCCGTAACACCCTATCGGGTCTCTGTCGTTATTGGAAAAGCAATGGCTGTTTCGGGTTGTTCCAATCGAAAATTGAGTCTGTTTGTTGAATATAAAATGTCAACTTCACAATTCTCAATAAACATTCTAATAATGTGCGGTGCTAGAGGAGTGCCCTGTAAATTACACCGTGAACGCGCTAGGTGTAAATTAAAAGTAATATTGTCTTATGCCACGAATTTAATTAAAAGTTAATTAACATTCAGTTTCCCTTCGTAACAAACTACGCTGGGAAGAGGCAGGCAGTTTCACTTGAAATTACTTTCGTATTTTGTGGTTGCGGTTACAATTTATAAACACTCAGCAAATTGATACCGAGAAATTACCCGCTTTTACGGAATAATCGGCAATTTTAAGATAAGTACAAGTCATTGGGCTGTCTTCTAGATAAGCGTACAGCGGGGCCAATTACATATTTCATAACTAAGTCTTCCCTTTAGCACATCGACGATCGGCACCAGTCAAGAAACCAGTCGGCAAACCCAGGACTAAGCAGCCAAAAAAAGTCAAATTCATTAGTAAGTATATATGAGATTGTGCTACGGTTTTATGTCAGCCTGAAATTCTTGTTATGCGTATTTTTACTAGTTGTTTTGCTTCTGCAGATATTACGCTATTCCGGATTTAGCGATCATTAAAAACATTTGTTTCGTTATGTTCCTGAGATTTTTTATGAAATACTGCCTTATTTTTGCTTATGATAAATACAAAATTATTTTTCCTACCGATAAAAAGTATTCATCCCGACTATGATATAAAATACGAGTAATCCCACTCAAATAAACCAGACAAAGAACAAACAATACTTTTATGTCTGTATTCATACTGCCCTTCTATTCGCCGTGCCTCATATACAAATACGTCTATGGAACATAACTCGTGGCCAGTCATGCAAAAAGGTATACGACACCTAAGTGCAATACCGGTATGACTCATCCGCCCGAAGGGGGTGGCGGCACCCTCCTTAATAACACGACAATAGTACTCTTCTGCGGACGCCGGGAACTAATGAGACGACCTTGGGAATTGCGTTAGTAAAATGGGATCTCGTTTTGAATTCAAAGAAACAATTAATGTGCCAAGGTTCTGACACTAAGACATATAGCTGTATACGACATGCGTAGTAGTAAAGTATAAAAAAATATTAAACGATTTTTTTTATATTAACTCTTATCAGTCGGCAGTACATATTTATTTATTTCTAAAGTTGAGTACAGCTTTGAAATAAACGCTTTGTTCTCAAATGTCAACGATGCTTATAACAGCCAAATTAATTCTATCACTAAAGACCATATCCTAATTATTACCTTATGCCTATGTATTTAGACAATAGATGCTACTTATGCACTATTAATTACACATTAAAGGAAAGTGCGATGAGTCAACGGTGCATGCATACGCACACGAGGTAATTTGTCCAAAATTGAGACATTTATGGCCATTGTCGCAGCGTCCGTTGTAGTAATTGCTCCGTTATCATGATTTATCTCCCATGGCCTCCAGGAACGCATTCAACTGTAGGCCCTATTAATTCATTATAAGACCTAAAGTGGATTCCCATGTATGTACTAAAATAGCACATAAAACAATTTATGACCAAGACGTCCAGTATCTGAATCACATCTAATTCTGATCCCGCGAGTGTCACTTAACAATGCGGTTTGCCCGTTTGATTTAGTATGATGCTGAAAGAATTTTGACTAACAAAACATGAGTATAATGAATTGAAAACAGTAAATTTCTAATACTCAGTTAAACAATTTCTTAAATGGCAGGATAGGATAGCCATATCTTTTCAGTTGGTTTAGAACTTCAACGTTAAGATTGAGATTCTTAAATAAGTACCTAGAAGTATTTGTCGCGTCGTTTTTTATATTCTAAAAAATAAATTGTTCATTAATGTTTTTGTACATAATAGGTGCTAGCCTTAGATTAAAGGTCATTTGAGCGTTTGGATAAACTTAAACGCTGTAAATATGGAAATAAAAAGGTCCTTAATTTTTTAAGTGGCGCTGGCTGTGACAGGCGAGCCTCATTAAAGAGATGAATCTCTCGGAACAATAGGTGGTGGATGGCTTTTTTCCAGCCATTATTTCACGCGGATCCCACCGCTAATTAAATTTAATGGTGTCGGGCAAATATTGTTTTCACCATTTTCACCTTTTATTACCATTGTAGATCTCTTTGTCGGCAGTCTTTTATTAAGGTTTATTGCGCTGAAACCTATTCTGCTCTGTTGAAAATGTACTCTTTGAGAAACACGGACATTCGAAAACATTAAACATTTAAATCTCAGTGCGATTAAATTGAATTTCATTTATGGACTTGAAATAAAGTCTCATGTTTTAAATGTGTATTAGTGTTTGGAATTTATCTACGTCTAAACTAAAACGCAATACACATAAAAATGGTACATAAAATAGTAAATCACTAAATTTCTAGATATGTAGTAAAGTTAATCCATCCATTAGTCAAGTATATACATAAAACCAAGTTTGTGCAAATTACGGCCTACTTTCATCCATCCATCCATGAGCCTTTCGAGGTCCACTGCTGAAGATAGGCCTCCCCGAAACGGCGCCACTGCAACCGGTCCGGTGCCTTCTAAATCCAACTGAATCCAGCGGCCTGCTTACATAATAAATAAAAACCTAAAAATAAATTATTTCTTTTAATTATTGCTTTCAGCAGTGTGAAGATTTCCCTTCATCTATGCTTTCTGGATACTGTGTTGGTTGATCGTCAAAGACATCATTCATTCTGATAAGTGTTTTAATTAAAAATTGCTCTGTCTGCAGCTACCGAAATCCGCTGCCAGGAGATGTCCAAGGGAGGTCTCGCATACGAGGTTATCCTCGCCGAGCCGGTGGGCGTGCCCGTGCCTCGCCGCGCCGACTCACCCGAGAAGACACCATCGGTCGAGGAAATCCAGGAGAAACTCAAGGCCGCCGAGGAAAGGAGACGTGTAAGTATTTAATGATATTGATATGACAAGCGCATATATTTTCTTATGGAGAATGTACAAGCAGATACGAAAGGAAATCACCGATAGTAAAAATTAATTCTTATTCATTTTATTTTCGTTTATATTCAAATACTATATTATCGACTAAACGAAGAATAAAACCATTTTATGTTACTTATAACATATTACTAATATGAAAAGTTTAAGAAATTCCTATGCTTGTGTCTAGGTTGTAAAAACGTTTAGTTATTGGTTCGGTCTATTAATTGACGTACTTTAAATAACTAAATAGCTACCAAAGTAAATTCATTTAACAGAAGGAAAATAGCGAATTAGATGGTAAAACAAACGATAGTAGCAGCGACAATTCATTTCCAGAGCTTGGAAGCGAGCCGAATGGCTGCTATTGCACAGAAGATGGCCAAAATTGAAGAAGCGTCTCGCATCCGGAGCGAGCAGACCAACAACTTTATCGTCACCACAAAGGAGGCTCTCGATGCGAAGATGGACTCCCACGAAGAGAAACGCGAAGCGTACATCAACGAGCTGCGCGCGCGCCTCAAGGATCACCTTGAAGGTGTTGAAAAGACCAGGTATGTTCAAATTGTTCATCCTCTGAACCCATTATTGTCTCACCACTGAGCACGGATGTCCCAGAATGAGAGTTTTAGGCCAAGCGCTAATTGGTAGACGTTCAGTTTAGTGTTTTTTAACATTTTTAGCAATATATCGCATGGTGAGAATAAAAGACCTAATGCGAAGTCAGCATTTTATGGAATTAACAAAATTTTGTTCAGACTTTAGGAATGTTTAAATCCTCATTAAATAGATAAAATAAAGTTTTAATCATACGTATATAACATTAATGTAATTATATATAGATATATATAAACAAAAACGGGTCAATTAAGAAACAAACAAGTGGCCGAGAGTGTAATGTACGTTAGAACGCGATGGAGATGAATCGCAGTGGAGCCGGGTCATTAGTCGCCAGAACCGTTTCCCTCTTGACCGGGTTATGCACAAAGCGGGGTGTGTGGGCCGCGACTGGCACACGTCGCACGTCGCCAGTGGAGCACTTAGGCTATTTAAATGGTATAGGCATTTGGAATGCTACATCTAACTAAAAGTATATGACGATCGTGATATTGAAGTAGTAAACGAGCATGCAGCCCACCTAATGGTAAGTAGGCACTGCCGCCCATTATCATCTGTAAGCAACTTTATAAAGAACTATCTAGGGCTTCTATCTGAAGTCGATCATAGATGAGTTGCTACTTCAGAGGATGGTCGCCTCATACATAAGTAAACACCCAAATAAGTAGACACACAGAAACTTGCGACACGCTAGATATAGGTATGGCGGCTGTACCTCCCCGATCGAACTACACTGGTTCTCCCACCAGACAAATACTACAAATAGGGCTCTCTCGAAGCCGGCAGTGTAATGGCGACTCCTATGGTATTGCAAATGACAATGACGGTGTCTGCTTTCCATCAGGAAGCTGGTATATCTTCGCATTAGATTGATCTATGAAATAATAAACATTACTGTGTTAAGATAAAAATATGTGTTTGCGCATTAAAACCACGCTTTTTATAAGGTGGGCCAGATTCGCTGTTATTTCAAGGGCTAAGTTGGAACTCCAAAAATATATTCCATGCCACATCTTTTATTGGAACATATCAGCGGCTGGCATAAGTATTTTAGGGTACAAATATGTGTGAGGATAACTCGCTAACTTTAGAGGCATTCGTCTCCGTAATAGAAGAATAGTGGGTAAGTATGTCGAGTAACTAGGTATATTGTAAGCACGTTTTCTGCTACAGAGATGTCGAAGCTCGATGGCCCGACAGATAAGGGTGCCTTTTCATAGGGCTCAAGTTGCTTCGGTAGACAGTACGTGCCGAGTGCCCGTGGGTTTTACTATTAAGGAGTCGTGTTTTATTCTTGTTAATATAGTTTGTTTTCGTCTTGATACTTATACTTGGTACTTTTATAAAAGTAAACCATGAATTTTAATTATGATAACAGAATATAGTGAAATATTCTAGCAAGTCGTAAGTACTTATGCAATACTAGATATGCTAAATTGATTACCCTTAAAAGTGCTAAGTTTATATTAACCGGCCTATTTCTGCCAAACGAAAGTAGTGAGAAGCGTTGCTGTATGCTGGTTTGTAGGGTGGGGCAAGAGAGACATACTTGTCTTCTTATTACTCATCATACATAAGTCTTCCGGAATAGCAACACATCTGTGATCGACCTCAGGTAGGATGTTATACGTAACTGGACACACATGTAAATTAGGGAAAGTGGCCATTTACTATCAGATGAACCGCGTACTTCTAAAATATAAAGAAGCTTGCCACTTCATTATTGCATTATACGTTTTTAGACCAGTTTATAACGTACTTCGTACAGCCAAATTAATTTATTATTTTTATGCATTTATAAATTCTCTAACAGGTACTGGGCAGGCTAGCTTAGCGTAGCTTCTAACGATTTTTGGGTCAATCGTCAGCTGCATTGCGCTACGATGAATATCCATAACACTCGTCTATAGTCGATCCCCATTGCTACGACAGGTTGACCCTGGAGCAGCAGACCGCCGAGGTGTACAAGGCGATCGAGGAGAAGATGAACACGGCTGCCGACAAGCGCGACGAGAACATCAAGAAGATGCTCGAGCGTCTCCGCGAACATGTAATTACAAGTTTTTTAAAACAATTTGGAGTTTCGCTTGGCCACGATCCATGCATCTGGGTCGAAATATCGGCAATTTTTAAAAACTTTGTATGGTAAGTACATGGTACTAATTAAAGTGTACTTTGCGTACCAAGTACTGATTAATGGTATTTAATTATGCAGTCGTGACTTAGAATTGTAGGTGATTGAGAAAATTGGATGTCATTATTTCAACTTCGCCTTTATCTCACCGACGAGCCGTTCGATTGCGTAGTTCTACTGAGTGAACTAGTTTCAAAAAACATTTAAAATAATACTCTCATTAAAGATGATTACGATAATAAACCAATACAATGTTTACCGAAGATTAGATAAACAGAGGGCGCGGAACACAGGTAAATCTTTAGACGACCATTAGCTTATTACCATTAATTATATCCAATTTGTAGAAAAATATTAATCCAGATAACTTTTAAATCTAGGCATACTAGATGAACCAGTGCTGCAACATAGGCAATGTACAGGTCAAACTAATATGTTATCCATATGGGTTCTTCTCCTGAAGAGTAACATCGTGTTAGTTAACGTAAAACTGTTTTAAGTAGCGTATAACTTCATGTAGACTTTAAAAAATGTTGATACATACGTATCTCTCCAGGAGGAGCAAGTGCGCAAGGTGCGCGCCGGCAACCAGGAGCGCTTCCAGCAGCTGGAGAGCGCCATCCAGGAGAAGCTGCAGCAGGCCGCCGACCGCCGCCTGCAGCTCGAGGCCGAGCAGCGGGAGAAGTTGCGCAACCATGTTAGTGCTGCACTCTTACTCTCTCCTCTCCCTCTTTATCTCTTCTTTCCCTCTCTATCTCTTCTCTCCTCTCTTACTTCTCCCTCTCTTTGTATGTGTATCTTAAACGCAAGACTAATATTATCTATGTCTACCTCTGTTTATCTTTTCCTCTAATAAATCTACAAGGTAGCGGTAAGAAAGCAGGTACAAGGTAATTGGGAGCTTCCGAGAAAAGCTGCACCCGTGTAAGTATTAGGAATGTTTGTCTCTCACGACATCTACCTCAGTATTTTTAGCGGATAGCCTAGGAGAAGGAAGATAAATGGAGACATAAGATGTTAAGGTGCCAGTTATATATGTTATCTTAAAGAATCTTGCAACTGAGTAAGTATGTTTCCAAATACAAGCAGTGCTGCCGATGTTCTACAGGGTTTAACAGTCATACTACTACATCTTCCCCCGTGAGGGCCATGAAACATCCGCTACAAGCGTCAGCGTTAAGCGTCAATGACAAATGTATGTCTGATCTAAAAAGGCATCGAAATTTAGCTGCAAATCGTACAAAAAATGCAAAAATTCGCTCACGTTTGCAGCATCAAGCGTATGTTTCGTGGCCGAACGGTCGGTCATCATCATCGCAGCGTTTACAGAACTTCCAGAAGAATGCCGACAAACCTACATTATGTGTCGATCAAACACAATCGTTCATATAAATGTATCATGTTTAATTTATCATTATATTGTCTGATAAAATATTATTTCTTGCAACCTTTGAATGTTTTATGTTTAACATGTATTATACATATTTTGTCATAGATGTTCTACTCCCCTTTTAATTTTATCAAGCATGAAATATTTTTTTAAACAAAACCAGTTGATGTAAATTATAAACTACTAAAATATTGAATTATTTAGATCAGTAATTGAGTAAACACAATTTTCTAATACAATATACACATGTGTTCTTCACAGTTTACAAGTGGTTACGCAGGAATATAGCTTTTACTCTTGTATATCCCGTGATATGGCACATGGCAAGCGATAAAATATATAATCTGACAGGTTTGAGTCCTAGTATCGTATGAAATCACTATTGTATGATGCTCTTACTAACTTAATAATAAGAATTTATCGTCGCTAGGACAAAAACAAAGTAACTTGCGAATTCATTTATAAAAAACAAACATTAAAATTATAGTAAGTCCTCTTCAATCTTTGAGTCGTGACTGAGTTATTGCGAATATTCACGTACTTCTATTCATCTCTCCCGCTGGATCAAATCAGTAAAAGTACCTTAAAAAGAAAATATCTTTGTTAACTTTAATGTTTTGTCACTTTTGGCATTTCAGTATAAAATGTTAAAATTAAAATCAACTGGTTTCGTTTTACCATTCAGTTACATGTACAACGTTCATTTTACTTTGTCCACGCATGCGTTTATTTTTATTTTTGTTCATCATCCGCCGCGGGTAGAGCATTAAGTTGGCGGAGGCGCGCTCGATGGTCTCGGCGAAGGTCGAGGAGATCACCAAGGACATCGAGAGCAAGCTCACCGCCGCTGAGATCAACCGCGAGAAGGAGATGCAGCGAAAACTCGATTTCGTTAAAAAGGAGGTATGTGGTAGTTCTCGGTTCTGTTAAAAAGGGAGTATGTTAGATTTTAGTTTTTTCAAAATGGAGGTGAAGTTTCTGTTTTCTTTGGATGATTATTGCACGGGATCTCCAGTTAGTTAGCGTTATTTATGTCATGTTAGTATTATTACCTTTAATATAAGCGGATAGACAGCAATACGAAAGGATTGGAAAATGTTTTAGGATGGAGATTGCAGGATGATGTGATGTAAAATTTAAATAATAAATTATTCGTTTATAGATAAAGTTTGTTTTTAATTATTGATAAGCTATCTGAAAAAGCAATTAAATATATTTTTATACGTTTTCACGATATTAATTCTTATGTCCTTTAACACAACCAAAAATGAATAAATTTTGACATGTTTCTGTAATCCGTGCCGTCAGGGCGAAATTTGAATCAATTGGCCTGTACTGACTACCGTTTGCTTTTTTTAATGGTTTTAACGGGCCTAGTTTCTTGCCTTTCAGCCCCACCTTGTCCACTTTGTATAATTTCCTTTAAACTGTTCTGCGATGTCTTCAATAGCCCTGACGTGTGTCCGTTGTCCGCAGGAGCGACGCGCGGAGATGGTGCGGCAGAACAAGTGCGCGCGCGCCGAGACCGACGCCGCGCCCACCTCCGGCTAGGCGCCGCCGCCGCCGCCACGCTGCCACTGAGCTGCCGAGCTACCCGCGCCGCAGTCTTGCCAACTGTTTCAAAACTTCCCCCTTCAATAATGAAAAAAAAATCAACTGCATACCCCCAAGCATGTACCGGCGAAAAATGGTGCCGCGTTTCTCTAATTTCACGACGCAAAAATCGTTGCTAAATGAAATTACGTGGCTGTGTAAATTTGATCCCCTTGAAAATACGTCAAATTTCTTTTTCGCCAAAAATCTCCCTTAATGTAAAACAAAAACTAAATCTAAAGGGAAAAAATAGTTGGCAGCACTGTCGCGCCGGGGAGAACGCAACGCGCTACTCTATTAGATATCTATAATACTTGTGTTAGCCGTCGGCGGCGAGCGCGCGCTCGCAGTGGAATGCATATCGGAACGCCGCATAGGAACCGTTCTCACCAATTTGTATCATGAAATTCCATCAATATTGCCGGAAATATATATCGCACGGTTCTCCTGTTGCGTTCGGTTTTCAGGGATTGGCAGTCGGGTCGTTAATTCACTAGTAAGTTTACTGAGAAAACAGACTTATCGATAGAAACTTCTACTAGAATAGACACTTCTATATATCACGTTTCATGTTATACCGTTAGTTTATTCGATGTAGCTCTGAGTTAATCTGCGAGTACGATGAACGAAGGAAATTACTAGTGTACTAACTCCCGGAGCGGTAGGTTTAGTGTGTCATAGGTCATTAATATCGTCTTATTTTAAACTTTGCTGGCAATATTGAGATAAATGACATAAATCGCTGATCTATGACTGTAGTCGTAAATTTTGGCTGGCCCAGTAGTAAATTCATAGCTGTGTAAGGAGGGTGTAACGCGACAAGTCGTAACTTGCTACTAAATCAACTAACATGCTAACATGGAGTGTGGCAACTTGTGTTGCACGTTGTCCGCGGCTACTTGTGTCACCAAATGTTTCCCTCGTGCTTATGATTAAAAATTAAATCCCTTATTTATTTCACCCCGTAATGGCAACACCGCTAATTGTCAATGGCCTATTTTAATTAAAAAGACAAAACCGTGATTAATATTGATCTCACTTAGAGCCAAGTTTTAGTAATTCAAATCGTTTGTTGGACTTGGTTATTAAAAGTTAGGTAAGAATTGGGCTTAGTATGGGTATGCAAGCTAAGAGTGAGTAATATATATAATTGGCGCTAAAGCTCAATGTATTTTGATTGTATGAATTAATTGGTTACTTCAGCCGGCGGGCGGAGCGGGGAGATAATGGAAGTTGGAAGAGCTAATCACTAATCATTAGGTATAGATCTAATATGATTATTTTAATGTTTATCATACGCAACAGTATTTTTAGGGAAGTATAATCTAAATTTAAGTTTTTCGCGTTCGTATCATCTCTATCGCCTTCACGTTACAGACTGTTCATTAAATGTTTTGTATTGTATCGTATCGTATGGTTCTGTTGGGAGTCGGGTGTAACGTCGTGTCGGGTCGTGTTTGTTGCTTTCAGCGGTCGGTGGAAGCTTTGCCGGTATCTTGTAACTGACACACAACGTGGCAACACTGTCGAACGCCTGCGTACGCAAAACGCAACAAATTAATTATTAACATAAATATTGTAGATCTGAATCGAACGATTCAGATTGATATTTTCTTACCTGATAGATTTAAAACAACTTAAAATTAGTAGGGTTTTGGATCTCATCTTGTGCGCAGGCGTTCATGCCGGTCTGTGAACTGCCACAGTCATCTAGTCCACGTTATGTCATTCGCATCAATTCCTTATTAACTGTAAGCGAGCACAATAAATTGTAATAGATGGGACGATAGATCGCGATAGTTTAACAGCGGAAGTGCCTAAGTATTCTTATATCGGCCCTCGGATATCATCACGGATATTGTGTGACGTACGATGCTGCCTTTCATAGCGTTTTATATTTTTTTAAACGTAGGATGAGGCGCGGCCGGCGGTGTGTTGGACACAAACCGCTTCTGTGATGTATTTGCTCTAGTGATATCGTATCGATTATTCGGTTAGGCACAAATTGTTTCGTAACAGAGGTAGGGTGAAGATACCGTGTCTGGGTTCGCGTTTTGCGACGCGTTGCTTCTATTTATGCCGATTACTACTTGGCGGTTCGAACGAACTGTCTGAGATGTGTCTGGCATAAAATGAAGTGACATTTGCGTTGCAAAGTAAGGGGATCGAGTGTTTGAGATTGGGACGTGGGATTGGATTTTGTAGGGGAGGGAATGAGAGAGTAATTCTGTATTTATAGTATATATTTGCCATTCATTTAGCGTCTGTCTGTTTTTACGTCAAAGATATGGTAATAATTGTATATAATATTAAGAGATGATGTATGTTGCTTGGCGGCGGGGCGAGGTGCTTGCCTGCTTCTCCTCTACTAACGCTACTCGAGTAAGGTTAGGTGTAAGTTACTAGCTTGTTTCTGGGTGAAGACGTGAAAACCTCTGACCAATTTGCCTTGGGTATTGTGTAGCCTTTAGACTCTCAATGATCGAGACGAATCATGTATAGCGACGCCAACGTATAGCTTTTCAGATAATTATTATTATTACATATATTTTTCTGTTTTTCGTAATGTTAGTCATTCTCCTATCTCTTACGGTGTTATTATCTAACGTTAATTTTATATTTTATGTGATTAATATGTGCTTCAGTTTGTGAGGTATGAAATTGCTGTTTGAAGTGCAGGCAATTTTTGTAGTTTCATTGTCGTATTGAATAAAGTCATAAATACTAATTAATAAGTTTGTTTTCTTTATTACCCTGATTTTCTACTTCAGTATCCCTAGCATACGTGACAAATTTATTTGTAATGAAAAAAGATACGCTAATATTTTTTCATTACAAATAATGTTTAGTGTGTTAAAAAAATTACATAATAAAGTATGTATTTATTACATAAATTATATCTCTCATATAACAAAATTATG
>DWNE01000744.1:0-25974 GCA_018249875.1 Cecropterus toxeus | reverse complement strand
TCTCTCAAACAATCGACTTTGAGAAAAAAATATTTTAGAAACCTCAATGTCATTTAAAGACCTTTCTACAAATACCCTCCAGGTGTATTTATGATGAAAAAAAAATTTTGAGTTTCAGTTCCATGTATGGGGAGCCCGCCTTAAATTTTATATTTTTTTATATTTGTACCGAATTCAGAAAGCGGTTTACAGAATACACTTAACTACCAAGTTTCAACTTTATAATCTTAATAGTTTCCGAATAAAATTGCTGTGACATACGGACAGACAGACATGACGAATCTATAAGGGTTCCGATTTTTGCCATTTGGCTACGAAACCCTAAAAAGTGTTTTTAAACTTGTTTGTAAAAATATGGTTTGTGAAAATGAAAGTAGTTAAGTAAAATTATATTCACACAATATATGGTGCGATTAAATATTAAATGACAGGAAAAATTAAATGCACGACTTAATAGCTCGACCCTTACAAAAAGGGATGTAATAGCGTATAAAAAATGAACATACGTAATGTTACCTTGATGACTCGACAAATCGATTGAGATCAAAACCAATATTGATTACCTTGCTTAAGTAATTGTTATTTTTGAATATTCATATCCACAATTTATTGGCAGGGTTCGATATCATTTGTTTGTTCATGTTAAGGGTTGAAGATGAAGGGTTAAGTGACAATAGAGTTAATGGATGTTTCGCAATACATGCGTTAGATCGCAAGGTGCAACTTATGCATATTCATGACTTTGCCATCAATATTTGTTTTATAATAAAACAAGTACTCATCAGTGACGGGCCCATGGATGCGCACCATTGTTAATAAAATATTCTGATTTTTCCTATTCGGTATTTAATCTTTGTTATGTATCTACCTATAAGTATTATTCATTATGTCAGCACATAATATTGCTTTGAGCACATAATATTTCATTTACAGGTCGTATGACAACCCGCGTGGCGGTGCGGTCACCATGCCGGTCTGACACGCAGTGGGTCCGGTTCGATCCCCGGCCAGACATAAATGTAAATTATGATTTTCTGTTCCGGGTCTGGGAGTTTGTTAATCGTCTGTGTGTCCATGGCATCGACACAGGACAAAATCCTACTGAGGGTCTATGAGTGTAGAAAGCGTTTATAAAAAGGTTATATTTTGGATATTTTGTAGTAGACAAACCTGCGATGGCTGAGATGAACCCTTGTTTGGCAATAATAGTCGTTTATTCTATTTACTACGTCTACTCATTTTTTCTTTTTAAGCGCCATATCACAACATCCAACACTAATTACTACATTATTTGGTACGTAAACTAACCGCTGGATTCCTCTTTTACTTCAACATTGGATTTGACCACCCAAAATAATTAATCACCGCGTATCACAAGTACCTACCCGTTACCTATTAAAATACAAAAGTGCGTACGTAATGTTTAAATTCCTATCTACGGTATGATGGTCAATGCATGACTAATTTAGGTACTTATTTTGTTTATAAACGCCTATTAACTCAGACAAGGTAAATTCAATTGGTTCCGATACAAGGCTCGAAAATAACGTTCACGCAAGGGAATCCTCCTATCTAGTTTTCCCGGGTAGGCTTCATATCCCGGGTAGGCTTCATATCCCGGGTCGACACTACCGCCGTATCAGCCGTATCAATGACACGGGGCCCCTAACGTGTGTCAGCGAAAATTAGTAAAATGTTATTCACAGTACTATGAAAGTACCTAAGTTTCTAGGAAGAACTGATAACTTATAATCAATAAATATTCATTTTAATTTAATGCAATCATTTTTGTTTCTTTCGTGAGATATATTTACCGTTCATTTGGCCCCTCAACTTATTTTGGTATAGGGCCCTTCCAAGGCATACTACGCCACTGAACAAGTCTGGTGATTGATCTTAAAATATGCTCAACAGAACTCCAAACTTGCTTATTTAGCCTGAAGCGTAAATGTAAACATGACGTGAATAAGGTTCTTATCGTTTAATGAAAGGACACCACACCGGCAATCCGACGAAAACGAACGCGCGGCAGACCTACTGTTCCCGACGATGTAAGTCTCATTATCGCACGCCATCAGAAATTTCACAGCTTAGTGAAAAACTGCAAATTTTGATCAAAGTGAGGTAGCCGCGTCGTTAAGCACAAACAAGTCATGTCATCGCACACGACATTTGCCGTGTTCTTTAATGGACGTGATTTCTCGAATGGACGATAATTTCGCCTCGTGTTATGTGCCCAATAAAATAATTGTCGTCGGTCGGCTCGCAAATTTTAAAGTATGATACGTAGCCCTTGAAAATTATTTTAAATGACTTGATTCGTAATGGTTTTTAAATAATAATAACGGGGTACCCACGTCTTTAATACGGCAGTAAAGCACAACTTCAGAAAGTGCTATTAAGTTTTAGTGTTCCTCGCAAATTAATAAACGTTAATTTAAGATAATAGCGAAACCGCCAAAGATGGTCGTAAGCTTGCGAAAATTTGCCCTTTTATAATTTGAATTTTATTTAAATGAAAGTTATATTAAACATTTGTAAACAACATAAAGACTGCATTTTCGCCTTGGTATTTAAGTTAAATAAGATATTAAAGCTACCTGAAGTCGATCATATAAAATAATGAAGATAATAACAGACATGCTTGCAGTTGCAGACAAAATTATGTAAAGTTCTACAGACAGATTATGATAATCCACCTATTCAATTCATCCTTTTCTGTATGAGTTCTACCATTTTGCTGGAAATGTACCGGAGATTAGACATAAGCTTTCTTTTACAAGTGCTCAATACTCAGTCGGCCTTTTGTACCTTGCACGGTTACATAATTTTGTTATGCAAGGAAATAAAGGTCCGTTTTCTACAGTATTATGCTACAAATACGTGTATAAAGTTATTGTTGTTAAGAAAATATTATGTTTTATTTTAAAGATAAGTACTTAATATAACTATACAGTAATAGCAGCGTAGTAATACCGTACTTATGTAACTATTTAAATTAGTGTTTTTTTTCGCAAAATAACGCTTTCATGTTATGTAAGATAAAAACACTAGATAAATTAGTAGATATATCAATTCATACGATCTAATATTTTGAATGTTACTATGATTAATTAAGTTTTTATAGGTTTTGTTACTATGCACGTTTGCCTTTAGCATCTTTTTTATATAAATATTAAGTAGCAAACGAGCAAGCAGCCCACCTGATGGTAAGTGGTTACTGCCGCCCATGGACATTTGTAAGCAACTTAAGTGAGTGAAGTCTTTTACAGATGCGTTACTACTCCCGAGGACTGAGATGGTCGCCTCATATATAAGTGAGGCGGCAACCACACTCTTCCACCGAAACGCAAGAACTGCTTCACGGTAGAAATAAGTGTGGCGGTGGTACTTCCCCGGTCGAACTACCTACATTGGTTCTACAACCTGGCATCTTATTCGTTATATTATTATTGTAGATCGTAATAAGTTCCAAAGTCTAAAAATTAAGGCTCAAAACCATGTGACAGGTGCTCCATTCAATTCCATATTTGGTTGATACGTTTTTTTGACAAGAAATAATACATGAATCGTTCGTTTTTGAGGTCCTTCCGTATAATTAATCAATTAATTACAATTTACAATCGCATATGAATCTTGCATGAGCTCTTGCAAGATTTTTGTTTTTGTAAGTTTTATTAGCGAATTACCCTTTATCAGTTCATCTTAAACAGCGGTTAATTATCATTAAACTTGCGCTCAGATAATGCAGGTGGTTTGAATACCTTCGCTTTGTAAGCTCGTAACAATAACTTTAATAGGAACATACCTTTTTAAGAACCTGAGTATAAAACTTGTGCTTAAAAATACGGTTTTCATGCAGTTACTTATTATTAAAGAACATTTAAATCCAGGTATATTGCAGACGTTTCTTTACATATTTCTATAAAATTTAAGCAAGGTGTAACGCAGTTAAGTACCTATAACGGTAGCAACAGGAAGTTAAAAACGTAAAGCTTCGGAATGTAAACAACTTTAAACATTACATCTATATATATAAAAGGCATTTTATATACGACTTTGATAATAAACATGCCTTACCTATAACCTTAGTATGCCTACATAAATTTATTTTGATGCAGCATTGACTGTCTCTTGCAAATATAGGTACAGCGATACTTACACTGTGATAGTGATAGTTAAAATATAGGTACTCATGTATCTACCTACATACACTTTCATATCACTTAAAAACTTTAAATAAATACATAATAATAATTAAAGCATTATTTACTTGAGGACTATTAACACATAACGGATTGCTGTCTCGTGAAATCATAATAAAAACCAAACCTTAGTGGGTACTAAATCAAAAAGTTTTCCTTTCTTGTGACTCTTGTGAGACCTTATCAATAATGTGACATGATTGATAAATCATTTGCAAAAAAAGTTCAATTATTGCGTCGTGCGCCGACAGTAGCGACATGGCACGAGGCGATGACACTGGCGAATGGCTTATTATTTTAATCAAGAAATAATTGTAGTCTTTGTTGGCGCGATAAAGAAGCCTTCAAGAACGCAGCAAGACGCTAAAATATAAGCCCGTTATGTACTTGTAGCTACAGAACAAACGCGCCGCTCCGTGTGTGGTCCCAGATGGAAGCGAACAAATTTCAATATTTATCAACAAATGAGAACTCATTGCGCTATACAGATATGCCATATGCAAAACATTAAATATTGAATATTCATTTCGGTTTTATACTCATTTACGTAAGTGCTTACATTTTCGCAACTGGGCATCTGTTATATTAATCTGTACAAAATGACGATCTATGTTGTTGATTGCTTATGAGCTCAGCGGGCAGAATCTTATGGAAGTACGAGAACAAGTAACTAATATAAATAATAAAATGGTCTTCTATGTGGAAAGTAAATGGAAATTTGAATCTACCAACTTTCAGAGAGGTTTCAAAGTTTTTGTTTTATACACCATTTGCTATATTTTTCGGTTTTCGGTACCCTTTTCGTTGATTAGTAAACACCATAATGCACCAAATTGCTTTGTAAGGGAGATCGGGTTTTGTGGGATTTTTGCCGCACTAAAAACCAATTCGGGGCCCCTAGGCTACGTGGGCCGCCAACGTACACGTAAGGAAAAATTATTAAGAACTTCCCAAATTTTAACAGTTGGATAATTATAATGAATAAAAATTTCTGTTAATGTTATGCAAACATTTTTTTTCTTTTATGTGAAATCTTTACGCTGCCTAAGGCCCCCCCACACAAGTTTTATATGGGGCCCCGCCAAGGCACGCTACGCCATTGCTGTTCTGATAACTTTTTCTATTACAATTTGAACGTAATTAAAAATCACGTTGTTAGCAGCAAAACTTCCATTTTCCTCGCAAACTCGTCATCGTCGGGAGTGCATTTGCACAATTAACCGATTATTCCAACAAGCGTGGCGGTCCTCGGATGCCCGAACTGGCCGGAGCCCGCCTTTGTCGGCACTCTTGTTGACATTTTGTGAAGCAAATCGTCATTCCGCGGCTCTTTTGAACGTACCACCTATTATCTTTATTTGACGAATGTTTCGGTCTATAAATAGACATATTATTTTTTTGCGAGCTTTGAGATGCGCTATTTTGACACATACTGATTAGGTACGTCACATTCTATATGAAATTAACAAATAATAGCTTTTTACTTTAAAACTACATGCACTTGGTTTCAATCTGCCACGACGATGTAAATATTTTGATCTATGAAGAATGTCACATCAAAACAAACAGAGTGTGCGTCGTACGTATACTTACCTATGTGTAGTGCGTCGACAGTTTGGTCAGTTTGGCTAACATTTTGTTACAATAAAGTTTGTATGTTCCATCCAGTGCTTCCAGATGCACTGTAATTGCAGTAAATTTACTGTATTTTCATTTTTGACTCTATACCTACTATAATGGATCATTACATCTTTGGTCGGATGTTTTTTGGTCGTCAAGGTTGCGGTAAGGCTGACATACTTATCCAAGGCATTCCAAGTTAGTCATAAACAATGTTTCTGTAAAGGTATGCAGGATATTAAATTAGATTTAAATAAATATATAAATAGAAGTATTTGAATCCCGGTCCGCAGTCAAAATTCCACTGAAGTATGGTATCAAGTATATAGTATCAAGTACAGATAAAAAACATGACTTAAAAAACAATAAACGAAACAAGTGTAACAACTTTTAAATGTATTGTACTCGTGTCAACTGTATTCATCAGTTCGTGTCTTCGTGATAGCGTCGTATGAACAAGCTGAATTCCTTGATATCTTGTTGGAACCGCCTCCCGGTAAGACGACCTCGGAATCACCCAGCCATTGGTCGATCTGCTACACTAGACTTACTCTCCCTTCACTGTTTTGATGCAGAAAATTGATGCATCTTTATTGGCATGCTGTGGCCTGTAATTGATCCAGAAATATTACAAGAAATGGGTTAAAAAGAATGCATTCAACTTAATTGCCTTCTTGAAATGATTTCGAGAATTCGATTAATATTAATATCGTTATTATCCGTATTTAGGTATATTATAAATACATTTAAGTTTAGTAAGTATTTTTATTATCAGAACTTTAAATAAGAATAAAATATTTTTTAGGAATCAAAAAAATATTTCTAAATATTATTTCAAGGTCGGTAGATATTTGTAATGTTTACCGATTTCTTTTGGGATGCAATTTATAACTGATATCGAATAGGTACTTAAATTCCTATCTCAGCGATGCACCTAATCTTAAATACGGATTGCCTTTTAAAATATAATCTCGCTTAAAAGCAGTATTCAATATAACGTTTATGTATTTGAATAAATATTCGATAATAAAAAGTATGAAAAGTACAATTCGATAACAAAGAAAAGCGGATTTTGAAACCATACACTTAAATAGTTGCGTGCCAGTAGTGATAGCCGAATGGAATCGCCCTCTCAAGCGAGCATCTCAGGGTCGAATCCCAGGTCACTGATTTTTCTAAAATTATATGCGTATTAGAAAAATATTATTATTAATGATTTACGGTGAAGGAAAACATCGTTAGTAAATCTACATGATTGAGAGTTCCTAAAAAAAAAAGTTTTTTAGGTGTGTGAAGTCAATCAATTTGCAATTAGCGTGGTGGACTACGACCTGAAACTCTATTAATTTGAGCAAAGACACTTAGATATTCGTAATTGTATAAAATGTATGAAATTATTATGTAAATTATTTACATGTATTCCATAAACGCTAATGAAGTGTACAATTAAGATTTTATGTTGGTATTAAATTATGTTTCATTTTTATTAATTTTTCACAGAAGTTTAAAAAGACATGAAAGAAGGCCATAAGAAATGCGTGGACGTAACTTGATAAGTTCTTATTTATGACATCATTATAAAATGGACTTGACATTTTCATATCTTTAATCTATGGGCACGAGGAATAAGGATAGGATAATTATGGAGTGCGGATTATCTTATTGTTGTAAAAATTCGTGGGATGACTATATGATAACCAAAACAAGACAACAAAGTACTGAATAAGTAAAGAAAATAAGTATCTGAGTATTGCAAAAACAAATTAATAACAATTAAAAATGTATGTCATACATTAACGAGTTCATTTGCTACTAGTTATGTTTAGCGGTTTCACAGGCATTGAGAAAAATCTGCGATAGTCATGGGGACTGCTGACAGAGGTGAAAACTTAAAAATGGCCGTTACGGGACGCCTGGCAGATGTGAAACATCGTGATCGCAAGTAATATGTACAAAAGATAAGTTTGCGACAGGATCTAATATAGTTCCTGTATGTGTATGTGTATATGCCTATACCTATAGCATATATCTATACCTATGGCATAATGTAATCAACATTATCACCATCTCCCCAATCATCACCAGGACCTCCTCACCTCACCAATATTAGTAAAGTACACACCATAAATATAGTACAACATGTATAGCTGTGACTATTTAACTAAACATTCGCACGTTAATGGCGCGAACGTCGCGAAACTATAACTTTACCTTGTAAGAACAGCCCTGTTTACTGTCTTCCACTCCGTGCGATTCTGCGCTAGTTTCATGGAATGATACACTGAGGTGTTGCTTGACTCCTTTACAACATCAGTACATCGGGTCGGTGACTTCCCTCTGCTTCGTTTTCCATCCACTTGACCAACGGCTATTTAAATGTAGATAGATTTTAATAAAATGAATTTTTTTTTCCAAAATCGAGGTTCCGGTTGCACCTCCGCCGACATTCTATTGCTCGCACGAGTTTCTGTTGATCCAATTTTTTTTGGAATAAAAAGCCCACGATGGCCCTACGATCAGCCTACGGCTGTCTACTTTAAAGAACTATAATTCAAGTTAAGGGATTTTCACCATTTATACAGCTATAAAGGTAAATGTAAAGAGAGAAGTAGATACTACATGCATAAAAGGCATGCACGTTAGTACGTTGTGATCTTAATCTAAGTTTGTAACTACGAAAATAGCTGAATAATGTTCACCTTGTGTAAATGTAAAAATGGAGATTACAATAAAGCTCGTTACAAATAAATCTGTAACTTTTAGTACAATAAGGTACGTTCGTTGTATCTATATGACATACAAAACTAATTAATAAATACTTAAAAGTTAACTCTTTTGGAATTTTGGAATTTCAAACAGCTCGTGATTAATAAGTTTGTTTACTTTAATTTAAAACCTTTCACCAGCTCTATATGAATTTAATCTCGTATGAGATAGTTAAGTATTTTTCAATATGAATAATAGGGAATGGAAACAAATTGGATGAATTCGGACATGTCATTTCAAAATCGAAAACTAATATAGTATTCGCGCACGCGTTGTTGATTGACAACAGATGAATTCGAAGTAGCCTGTGAACAGCGTATTTCGCTTGCATAAGAAATGGATCCGGTGAAACCGATTTGATTTTTATTAATTGAACTGCCAGCCGGGACGCAATCTCGAGAAGCAAGAACAACAAGTCCGTACATCTGCCCCCATTTATTAATACCACTGACAATAAAACATTTGAGACACGTTCTTGCGAATCAATACTCGCGTTCCCGGTATGAATTATTTATATATTTTATTATCGGTTTATCGCCTGTATCGCGGGATGCCGGCGGATGCCGTGCGGCTGCCTCTCGCTTGAAATAATAATCAGAACATAATTTTATTTTTGACAAATAACTGGTCAGCATTGGGTGCAGTCAGGTTTTTACGCAACCGGCATCACCGGCCTCTTCTGGACCCGTATTCACAATCGTATGACAAACAAATCTTATTAGGCACAGGAAAGATGCCTGGTTGTGCTTACTGCGTAGTCCATACATGGCGAATACAAGAAAACTAAATTAAAATAAGACGAGTCAAACATCAAAAGTGAAAAATAAAAACAAATACAGGAGGCATATCTTAAAAGCTGTTAAAATTAGTTTGATATACAATAGAAAACAAAGTGATAATTAAAATATAGCTATTGGCTTTTTTCCGGCTAATGATTGTATCATATTTGATCAAATGTGATAATTTTTACCTGCTTTGTTTTAAGACAAAGTTAAAAAAGTTTAAATATTAAGCTTTTTTATTAAATTCCTGAACGTAAGTCTTTAAACACAAACGCTTGTGAATAGGGGACGCTATCCAGTCGATTGCAAATATCACGATGCCAAAGATTCCGGGTGCCCTCCTGCTCTTATACGATGATCCTGTTGGTATTTAAACTTCTTGTAATTACTCATTACTGGTATAAACACTGGATTGCTAGCATATAAAATTTTATTGAGTTATTCTTAGTTAATTCATTTGTCCCTTAAGCTTAATTAAGTTACATTAAGCTTCTGGTAATGAATGGATTATTTCATCCACTTTTATTTTAGGTTTACTACTAAAGGTAGCGTTCTCTAAACGTTTTGCCAATAGTCCTGCCTGGCATGAGTGTTGGCAATCGCAGTGGATGTGGATGTTATACAGGGAGACGGTGCTATATTTTCTAGATAATTTAGTCGCTTTCTACGACATTCACGGAAACATGGGAATGGGGGAGACACCAAACAGAATACGCAAAGTTCCATTATCACTCATTTTTTCATTGGTATGCATTGGTTTAGATACCAGTTTGATAACAGCTTGTTATTAATTTTTCTATTCGGTACTTGTTAAATGTTGTATAAATAAACAAAAATGTACCGTTCTTTATTATAATAACTAAAAACGCATGCAGGTCACATTTATGAAAAGGAGAAATTGTCATTAATAAAACTAGTTAAGGTGGAGTTGCGACCTTTACAAATATGTTTTTATAAAATTCAAGTGACAGAAAGCATGCAGTCCACCCATCAGGCTATCATAGGATAGCTATCAATATACATATCTAATAATTGAGGTGCTATACTCTACCTACTCTTAAATAAATAACTCCCAACTATTGAATACTAATTTCAACTCCCAGGCACTTCTTAGCAATGCCTCTCAACATTTCTGTACAATACTCCTACAAGACTTGTCCGACATTTATAAATGACACTGTTATACAGCTGATGTGTGTCAGTCGTTACAATGTGGAAACGCCCAGGTTATGAATTGTGCGCAAGGTACTTGATCGCGCCTTATTATACTTGAACGATGTTTGTCAATCTTTAACATATGATACCCTAGCACGACAACATAGCGTCCTTTGTTTTTCTTACCTTCATACAATGTTTTTATTTGTATTCATAATTTTAATACCTAAACCTCGGGATACCTAGCACCTCGCACTAGGTTAGCACGGTGGACTATGACCTAAAACTATCTCATTCTGAGAGAAGACCCCTGCTCAGCAGTGGGACAATAATGGGTCGATGACGAGACTTCGCGATAAAGCAGATAATATACCCGATAGAAAGAAGTCAGCGTCGTCTATGTACAAGCTTATGCTTCGCCGATTATAAAGAAGAGCTTTTGTCTTTTGCTTTTTGCCCCTTGCTTTTTACTTTATTTTTACGGAAGCACAATAACGTGGTCATAGGGATCTTCTACATTCATGTTCCGCATATAAATATGAATACTGAACTAGTTGATCAAATGCTTCATTATCTACCAGTATATTTCTAAGTAAACATTTTTTTAAGTTTTTATTATTTTTTATTTATTCTTCAATTTTATAACCCACGCGATAAAATTGTGGAGATTTTACTTCAGAGGGTTGCAACCTACACTTTGAAAACCATTGCATTTGTGAATACATCATTGTCATATCGGTCCAGAGGCGCTGCTCACACGATAAAGTTGGCTCATTTACGTACTTACAGTGTAAGGTGCTTTGTTATCCAGAAAATAAGGTGATTAGTATAGGCGTGGTATAATACTTCATCAGCATTTCACATGCAAGTATTTCGAATTGTAATATTTCTTGTTATAAAGTTATAGAAGGTGAGCTCACAACAGCTCAGGCTCAGTTACTGGAGGGGAAGGGGGGGGGGGAAGGACAAATCGGATCTCTTGGTTTGGGTGCCATGGTCAGAGGAGGCCAAATTCTATCGAATAAACTCCGAATTTTATTATTTTTGTCTTAATAAAAGAGGGGCCACTATGAAGTTTCATGCCCCGTTTTAAAAAACGTATATCTGAGGCTGAAGGCTTATGTTTTGATCAATTTGGTACAATGGCCATTCAACCGAAGTGTCGTAGATATTCCCGCTTTGACTGATTTTTGCGATAAAATGCGAAATTTTATGGCACACAAACACTAAATATTACTCTTGAAATCTTGATGTAAGTTAAGTAAAATCGTTTTCTTCATAAAAATCTACCTACTAAGTACTATTCGTCATAATAAAAGTCGTATAAAGACACTTGAATAACTGATTGCTTTCGAATATTTACCTCTTAAATTATTTTATTTTAGTATATATTCCATAAGTTTCTTAATAATTTAAATAAATTGGATCACTTGTTACAAGTATAAAATGTATAGGCCATCAACATCATCATCAATGTAACTTTTGAGTTGTGTATTTACCTTAGCTTCTCAATTAATGCACGAGGTGTTCATCTTTTCATTGCTTTATGACACAGATTCCCAATCCACAACTTAACACAATGTACAATTACAACACAATATACAAATTATTCTTACAAAGAAATGAAAACATGTATAGGTTACTAGCTGTGCCACGCGGTTTCACCTGTTACTACAAAAGAAAGAACAAACAAACATATTTTATATAGCCGATATCCTTCCTCAATAAATGTACTATTTATCACTAAAAGAATTATTCAATTCGAACCAGTAGTTCTTGAGATTAGCCCGTTCAACCAAACAAACTCTATTACTTTATAATATTAAGTATATCTAGATACGTATGTATTTTATACCGTATACAGTTATCGCATACTTTATAATATTAAGTTTAGATACGTATGTATTTTATACCGTATACAGTTATCGCATGCAAAAGCTGTCTTCAAAACGAGATCCAGAACCCTCCCGAGTTCTCCGCCTAAATGCGAATCGAGAACACGAATTTCGATTGGCAACTTGAGGATCGAACGGGTTGACTTAATGAGAGCTCATTGTCAATCGGCTGTCGAGGCCCAGAGGCGGCGTATGCAAACTGTACGGGTTAGTCCCGTTCTATACTTTATTTGTACCCCACTGCGTCAGAAGGTAACGATTTTCTAGTATATATGTACCTGTATCCATTCCTTTGGTACACTCTACAGTGCAAACGGATTAGACAGATCTGATCCTTAGACATGTTTTGTTCTGTTTTCTGTGTTTTGTTTTGTTGGATTGTGCTTGATTATTATAGTGACATATGATATACGAGTATAAGGACAAAATAAATTGCTTTTTAAATATACGATTAAAAAGCAAGATAGGGAGGAGTCAAATATAACAATATGTTTATTAAATGTTTTAGCCGCACTGAGAAAGCTTTTTTCTGAGAGGAAAGCTGTCTCCAGTTTTGTCACGGAATAAGTTGTTGATAATTATAGAGCTTTTGATTTTGTCTCCTTTAGTAACGTGTTTCTCTGGGTGTTTATAGAATCAATCGAACCAACTTAAATATATAAACGATATTTAAATATAGCTACAATAATTTTAGCTTAATATATCTTTGACGTTCTATAACTTAGATTAGTCACTGAATCAATATTCCTTACTGTAAAAAGAGTATTTGTTTTCGGCAAAATATTTTAGAACTTGCACTAAATAGGCACAACCCGCACAAGCACGAACAGGCACGCTTTATCTGATACAGTCTTTTATTCCTTTTTCCACTTTCGACACCGGCGCATTCTTTTGTTGCTCTAATTTATTTTCATTCGACGTACAATAAGAGATACTAATTAAAGTATTATGGTTCAGTGAATTTATTGAGCTTACCATGTTACACGTTTTATCTACGATAAGATGACACTGGAATAAATAATACAAAGTAAATCCTAGATCTTTGTAAGGTAACATCAGCTTATGTTTTTATTACCTTGTAGTATACTGATGATTTTTATTTGAAAGAATAGTTGAAGATACAAAAATGTTTTCATTAACGTGGTCATCAGATGTAATTAGCGTTGTCAATGTTCTAGAAGACTAAGTCGCATCACATTACATTTGATGAAATATTTAATTTGTCAAAAATATATGCATGATTGCATGTATTACGTAAATAATGTTTATTCCCTATACTAAGTATCTCGGTTATGTTGTAGCTGAAAACCTCGTCACTGTTTCTTCTTTAAACACATATTTTTTGTCAGAGGTTTGCGTTAAAATACAGATCCTCACCGTGAAAATATGAGCCGATTGTTGTCCGAGCGAGAAATGTCAATTTAGCCTTAAAAGTTGGCAAATGAAAAATAAAACGAAAGTGTGTGGAAAATTTATGTGTTTTTCAAGAAGACTGCCAGTGGCTTTCAGCCATTTAATTTGTAGGGAGAGTAGTAACGTTGATCCATATTCTACTTATTTTACGACCCCAGCTGTGTATGTTACAAAAGATTCTGCAGCCGAAGGGGTTCGATTTCCGATGTTTTTGCCAACTTTACTAAACCGTGTAAACATTTGTAAACAAAGTAATAAGTATTGATTGAAACATTACATTACATTTTTGTACAACTTTACCGGTAAGTTTAGATTAAGACACTATACACGGTACACTCAGTGTATATATTCAGTGTCTCCGTTTGAATACGAGTGTCTCAAATTGCAAAATTTATTACGACATGATAATTAGTGTCGCATCAGTAGCTGTTTATACACTTTATAAGATGATTTTTAAATGGGGACAGCAATTTACATGCCTACTAATCCTATAAGTTTCAGTGATTAAAATAAAATACATCATGTATTATAATAATAATTAAATTGAATATTATACGAAAATAGTATAATTCTTGAGAACATCTAAAAAAAAAACAACAAACGCACAAAAAACTTGTTAAGTGGTAGAAAGATGATAGAAAGATGGTAGAAATGTGGTGGAAGAAAATCCCTGTTCTACAATTTCACTAAGCAGTTCGGAATTGCTTACACATGTCCATGGGCTACAATGACAACTTGCCAACAGATAGACTGTATGCTCATTTGCTTATTCATTCTTTAAAAAAAAGAAGTTCGATAATATCATTCGTAAAATATTTTGACTTATTTTGTAAACATTCGGCCAAGTGCGTTATTAATAGGCTGTTGGTTAAAGAATTTTTGTACAAATTTGTGCAGGTGCGCGTTATCTGCGTTTCGTACCATCTCCATTGAAGATTTATAAGTTCAGTGTTGTTGAATAAATCGGTTGAAATCTGTAGTTTTTATCAAAGCCAACCGTTTTACAAATGTGGCTGACAGATTGCGGTATGTGCGATGCCTGCGAAATTGCCGCTGAGTATTTTAATTAATGCCACACGAGGTACACATAAATTTTCAGTTCATTTTGGTGATTAAGGTTCCTGCTCTCCGCTTTATCAGTTGAATTTCGCAGATCGCCGTCATACATGGCCTTTTGTGGGTTTTACGTAAACTTTTCCATTGTTAGCGT
Source organism: Cecropterus toxeus (assembly GCA_018249875.1). Taxonomy (NCBI): domain Eukaryota; kingdom Metazoa; phylum Arthropoda; class Insecta; order Lepidoptera; family Hesperiidae; genus Cecropterus; species Cecropterus toxeus. The sequence continues at coordinate 10,928 of DWNE01000744.1, read as the reverse complement.
TCTGTAGCCAAGTGGAAAATACCTGAACCCTTACAATTTCTGTTCTATCCAACAGTACAACGCCTTTTGTTGTTTGTTCGTAAATTACTCCTTCTAATATATTATATACTTTACTATAACACTTTACCTTTGTGTAAACTTATTTTGTACAAAATTTTGGTACTCCCAATTTCGAAATCATTTATTAAATATGGTTTGGGAAATGAATGAGAAATTATTTCTATTCCGATCACGTAACCCTTCTCTGTGCGTGGTCCGAACGTACTTGGCCGCTTTTTTACATTAAATAACTGCTTATAGGTGCGTCGCATTTTTGTAATAATTTCCCGAACCAAGCAAAAAAGGAAAAAAGATAAATATACTAATTAATATTCGACAACTAAATGTCAGTATTCTAAGAAATATCTTAAAATATTCATAACGAATAGATAGTTATATATTATGAGATTTATCAAATAACTCAGTTGCAGGTACCCTTACTTATAACTTTCTAGAAATTTAGTCTTGCAATATGCTTAATCACTTTCATTCTCTCAATACGAAACTTACAATGGCCGTAATAAATAAAAGATCAACATCAAAAAATAATTGAAAGCTCATAACTTTATCTTTTATATTGCGTTCGATAAACCGTTAAAAGTTCAGAACAAAATATTTTATCAGAGAATGTTCATGCACCAATAAATCTGTCGGGCTGCAAGAACCGCGATAGCGGTGCAGGAAGGGAGCGCGTGCTCTCCACGAAACTACGTGGGGACACGTGCATTATTCAGTACAGTATTATCAATAAATTAATGGCCACATTGGGTTCCCGCCGCACATACTAATGGCGACACGCGGCGTGCCGCTTTTTGTCGCGCCGTCCATTCAGCTCCATTGATACAGCGCACGCAAAAAGCGGTCAGTCCTCCTGTTTATGCCACTAACAAACATTGCCACTTTTTACAACGACAAGGACGTGATCGGTTTCTGTTTCGATGAAGTGAAGAGAATTTTTAATCGGCTCGTCGATACGTAGGATGCCCGGCTAATTGTTCGTACGAACGAGATGTATCTTTGGAGCGATTTTTGATTAAAATAGTCGATGCTTAAATACTGAGCGCGAAGACACGCCTACTGCTCCGATCATAATAACTGCTCATATCGGCATGTAATGGGGCGGTTTAGCTCATGAAATTAATTATTAGGCATTTATGCTGTGCAAAAAAATGGTATTGTTTAAAAACAAGTTATAATATGTTCTGTAGGTCCATCGGAGACGGGTCTAGCCGTTTTCAAAATTAGTCGAAACTAGCTTTATAAGCCTGAACAAAGTGGTAATATTTATATTATAAATATACTTATGAGTCTTCCATTGCCCTTAAATTATACTATTCTACATATATAAGTATACACCTACTAGAATCACTTATTTTTTTACCTTGTAGAAGATGACTTTTGACTTTTTAGTTCTGCTAGTAACAAAAACGTTTATTTTATTTATTAAATTTAAAATTTCTATACTTATTGGCTAGCTATATGCGATATTGACTTAACCGTATTTAAACATGTTTTTAATAAAAGTTTTTGCAAGACAACACAATTTAATAGCTAATAATGTATAAATAACAAGACGATCTTCTTAACTTCGTCATTATGATGCGGTCATTAGCACATCTGCTTAGAATACGTTATACGTATTGTTACATTACAAATTTAACTTTTATGACATTTTTTTTACAAAAATAATTCAAGATTTTAATAACAGCTTCCATACATCGCAGTTATATTTATGCATAAATATGCGCAATAAGAAACTTTGTGTTATCCCCGACGCAAATCAGACGACGCGTCTTAAGAACTTTTACTTCAATAATTAAGTCGTAAAGCATCGATAAGTGAACGAATTTAGTGCACATCATTAAATGAAGACACTGCAATAAATAATTTAAATTAAAGTAACACTTAAACATAAAGTTTATTGCACAAGTTATACTTTGTAAGGCACTTAAAAGTTGCAACTGATAATAAAACATTCCAGAATTAGGAGCTCGTAATAAAATTAATGTTGATATTAAAATGAGTTCGCTCCCAATGAAGGTGGTAGAACCAGTATAGTTCGTCCGGGAGGTACCACTCCACACCTATTTTCAGCGTGAAGAAGTTCTTGCGTATCGTTGGAAGGGTGTATGCCGGCTTACTTATATATGAGGCGAACATCTCAGTCCTCGGGAGTAGCAACTTCAGATAGGACCCCCTGATCTATATGAAGTTGCTTATAGATGTCGACGGGTGGCAGTAATCATTTACCACCAAGTGAACTGCTCGTTTGGTTTTTCAATCAGATAAAAAAATGTTTCATGCCTTACATGGTAATTTATACATGGAACTGAATAACAAAAACAAACTCAATAACAAAAATAGCCATGAAAAGTTTTTTGTATGTTACATGTTATTTTACAACGTATTTTCTAAGTACACACCACTTCACTTCACACAACTTAGAAGGCAATATAAGAAAGTTAAAAACATGTTGAACCGCGTGGCCGAGCGGTCACCATACCGGTCTAACGCGCAGTGGGTCCCGGATTCGATTCCCGGCCAGACAGAAATATGAATGATGAGTTTAGATTTCTGTTCTGGGCCTGGGTGTTTATGTGTCCATGGCACCCACGAAACAGGAGAAAATCCTAGTGTGGGGCTATTAGGGTACAAAGCGTGTGTTTTAAATAAAAAAAATATATAAATAAATCATATTTTTATATTTAATTAGTCGTGCCCCGCGGTTAGAGCCATGGCAAAAAATCATAACTTTAAATGGTAATAAGTCACAAGATGTATCATTTTAACCCATTATACTAAGCTTTAGTGTCAGTGATCAACTCGATGATTTATTATTTTTTTATTTTCACAGAACTTTCATGCATTTTTCTCCGGCCGCTATGCTTTTAGTCTAGGCCAATGTAAGATAACGAATAAGTCCAACTCTTTGCCTTTTGGGAGACACCCAGTTATTCTAAACACACCTGTCTTTAGTTTAGTTATGCTTTTATTTTTATTTTGTTATTAATAAAATTTGTAAAATAATAGTTTAGTAAGTTTTAGTTAATGCCAAAATGACTTCTTTATGTAGTATATATATTTGAGTGAAAAAATAAAAAAATAACATTGTTCAGAAGAGCTTCAAGATATAACATAAAAATAAATACAAAAGAAGGATTTATGTGACAAAATTCCTCACATATCTAAAAATAGAATTACAAAATATAAACATTCCATCCAAACCACTCAAACCACAGCTCGCCGTGGTGTACAACTCTATAATTCAAAGATTCATAACTTGAAAGCCACATCACGTGGGGCGAGTTCTTGGGCCCATTAAAAATCAATTATCGAGAAAAAATAAAGGTTTCAGGTGGCCGTAGGCGGTTACGGTGCGTTGGATATATACATAGCGATCTAGCTGCGGGAGTGTGGAGGCTTTGTGATATCTCGATTTTAAGCTGGGAAATGAGGTTTAATACGATTGATGTGTAGGTATGTGTTTTTTATTTGTTTGCTTACTAACCGACACAAAGTGGGTTAACAAGCAAAGTAAATTACAGTACTTCTTAACTATGTTTGATTTTTTTAAATTAATTGATAACGATTTAGTACCCCTAATTCACGATTTGTCATTTAAATTCAACATTAAGGGATGGACATTCATCACAAAAAATTCATTACAGAGACGGTGACTATTCACAAAAAAACTACAATAGGGGAAGCCTTTGTCAAACAGTAGACCTCAAAGGGCTTTGTTATAACTTTGAAGTAGCAAACGAGCATGCAATCCACCTGATGGTAAGTGGCTACTGCCGCCCATGGACATCTGTAAGCAATCCTAGATAAGATCAGAGTTTTACTTGAGGTTGGGCACAGATGCTACCCCTAAGACTAAGTTGGATCACCTCGGATAAGTATGTCTTCCTTACCACACCCTTTAGTCCGTAGCACAGGAGTGCCTAATACTGCTGTTATTAGATAGAAATAGGTTTGGCGGTGAAGTAAAACCACAAAGAGTTTTACCACCTTCACAATAAGGCTGATAGATGGATGTTGTTTTAAACGTTATCTATCTATGTATATAGGGCAATTCCGACTCACTGACTGACATATCAATGCAACTACTGTACCTAGTACCCTAAAATTTGGTACAGGAGTTCCTTTCATGGATTAAGTGAGCGATAAGAAAGGATTTTTAGAAATTCAACCCTTAAGGGGTTTAAATAGGGTTTAAAAGTATGTATTAAAGTTCGCCAATTTTGAAGCAAGCTCTATGAAAGTTAGTAGCTGGCTTTACGGGTAGAAATAATGAATGAAAACAGATACAGCATTTTTTTTTATGTCCAACGAAGTGGGTTTGCTAGTAGTCTTATATGTATATGCTTAACACAAATATTCACCAAACAATATTCCAAGTACAACCGTACCAGCATGTAAGGTTTTGCAACTCAATACCTAGGAGGCAATATTAATGTTGAAATGATCATACTAAAGATATATGTTACTGGCATTCACTTAGTATTGAATTGCCTCTTTATAAGCTAATTCGCCAACGATTTACACTTCAATGAAGAAACCAGACTTTCCAAAACCTGTACCGTAACTGGCTGTTTTAAACCTCAAAGTTGTTATGTATTCAATATATTCATATTCATATTCATACAAATATATTCATAATTAAAAATATTAAATTTAATATAAATAGTTTACAAACCATGAAAAAAATTCATGAAAAAAATTACAAATAATTATTTCTCAATGTATTTTTATTTTTGCCTACGGAGCAATTTTGTATATCTATATTTTATTTTATTTTATTTTGAATATTATTTACGAATAAATTATACGGACAACTATAAAATTTAGATGAAATTGTGGATTATTCGTTCATTTACAGTTATTTTATACTGGTGAGGTCAATATCACATTATATTTTTTGAAGTGGACCTGATAAATATAAACAATAGACCCCTAACCAAACACTAATTACCTAAACACAATGAACTATAATCCTTATATCTCTGATTCAAGGTTGATAATACATGACATATACTTGTCTCAGACATTGTAGATAATAGTACCCTGAGGTAAGGTCCAAAATTACGGTTTGCAATCCACGCAGACGGCTACTGCATAAAAAAGGTGATTATTTTTTAAACAAAAGTTTGATAATAGTGACCAAGCACGCAATGCAATAAAAGCTTAATGCTACACTTTTAAACATATGTTAAATTTCACGCATAGTTGTAAACAATAATTATACAAACATATGTCTATAAATAGTATATAGATAAGGATTGTTATGTGGATATGAAAATAATGTAACATTGAATTGGTCTTAAATTTGTAGACAATTCCGGAGCAAAAAATGCCTTGCATTTTTAATATTACTTATAATGTAATATTTTCAAACTTTGATTTAATTTTCAACTAAATCTTTCCGCATAACCGCTGTAAAAACTAATGCTTGTGATAAAATTAAAAAGGCCAATGGTTATTTAAAAATTACAGAGCAAGATCGAAGCATTTCCTTCAGTTTATATTAGTTTTGCAGATATAAAATAGATTAGCTTTTATAAAATTACCTTGATAGACAACTTTCCATTTCTGATCAAGAGTTAATTAGTTAATCGCCCATTAACCGGTGGGTCCAGTAATCTAATTACACGCATGTTGCCATATTAAAATATCTCTCTTGAAGGGAAACGCACTTTCAAGCTGCATCGTATCCTACGTTTATTAGCTATGTAATGCTGATGGAATTAAATTTCTAAGATAGTAACGAATTAGACATAATTCGTATTAATGTATTCATGCGTAATGCAGTCATTAAGTTTTACTCGATGTTGGCTGTATCTGCGAGATAACTTTGCTTTTCTTGCCAATTGAAAAAAAACTCTTATTTGGCGCGAAACTCAGAATTATTTTTTTTAAATTTAAACTGTAACATAAATAGAAATAAATTCGGCGATGAAGTAAAAAAGTAAATAGACAAGGAACTCCAGGGTTTTGAAAACATATACACGTATAACCCTGGCATCGCAAAAATTCTTGCTGGGACATTTGGCGTCCTAGAATAGGCTGGCTAAGAGATATAGATATATGTATGTGACTAACTGGGAGAACTACTATTGAGCAAAAGACAAGTGGTAGTGGTAGTGGTAAAACAAAATTGATTCGACCGGGAGGGATACCATTATATATTTTTCTGATGCTATTCTTGCGTTCCAATGAGTTCATTTACCATCATGTGGGCTGATTGCTTGTTTGTCATTTCAGCCTTAAAAATACTGATTTTTATACTTTTACCCTGAGGTTAGCTAGAGATACAGTATCGATAGAGATATATATATATATATATATATATGTATATAGAGTATCTGTACGCTAACGACTAAGCTTGAGTGCCCTGTATAAATATGTTTCCCTAACTACAACGATGACTCGCGTTGCAGAGCGGTCACCATACCGGTGTGACACGCAGTTGGTCCCAAGTTCGATCCCTGGCCAGACAGAAATGTGAATGATGAGTTTAGATTTCTGTTCTAGGTCTGGGTATTTGTGTATTCGTATACGTGTGTCCATGGCACCCACGACACAGAAGAAAATCCTAGTGTGGGGCTATGAGTGTAGAAAGTATTTATAACTATGTTTGTTATTTATAACAATCTTCAGAGAAAACCATAGCAGCGCTTAACACTACCGTTGGGCAGAAATAGATGTGATGGTAGTGACTCTGGAGTCAAACCACAACGAAGTTTACAACCTTCATGGTTTGCATTTTTTTATAAATATGAAGTAGCAAACGAGCAAGCAGCCCACCTGATGGTAAGTGGTTACTGCAGCCCATGGACATTTGTAAGCAACTTCATATAGAACATGGGTTCTATATGAAGTCGACAACAGATACGCTGCTACTCTCGAGGACTGAGATGGTCGACTCATATAAAAGTGAGCCGGCAACCACACCCTGCCACCGAAACGCAAGAACTTCTTCACGCTAGAAATAGGTGTGGCGGTGGTACTTCCCCGGTCAAACTACATTGGTTCTACCACCTGGCAAAATGCATGTCAATCTGTTAAAGTTTTATAATTTTTCTTGTTTTTCTAGGATATATCGCTAGTCGTTACTAGTCAGGAGTTGAACAATGAGTTTATGTCATAGCCAACCAACAACTAGCGTTCCTAATTACTAACTACGACTAATTAGTAACTGACATACAAATAGATTAATAATAAGTTATTCGAAACACTTAGTTCAGATATAAATTACTTTGAAACAAATTTCGAGATTATTTTACTAACTTTTGAGTTTTCAGATTGTATTGATTGGACAGATTTATTGTGATAATAATATCTAAGTACGAAATCACGGTAATATTATAAGATGAGGCCTATAATATTATCTCAGTACAATATTTGGCTGTGACGAATACTTCGTTATGTACTATTTGTGTAGCAGTTTAGAAAATATACTACCATGAATAATCTTACTTTAAGGCGAAAGTTTAGTGATATATACGTATAGAGATAAAATACGTATGATTGTTATACTTTCATGCAAAAACTATTAGTTGGTATTTTCTGAAATTTTGCAAACTGATAGTTTATGATCTTGATTAAATTCTTTGATACTTATAACCGTTGTAAATGTTTCCTCCTCCGTGTACTCGCGCTTTAATAAGTCTCTATTAAGTGATTTATATTTTCTGAAGCTTTTATTACAATCTGCTTAATTTATAAGTTCAGGCTGTATAATAGAAGAAAACTCAAAAAAATATTATCACATTTCTGGTCCATTTATGGTCACTCTGTTGACATATTTGTGACTCTACAAGAACAACCTATACAAGGAAATGTGATGCATTAGGTATTAACACCTTTAGAGTAAAATCAGTAACCAAAGACCGTAACGTGAACATTTAATTTGAAATTTATATCAATCCAAAGAACTCTGTGCTAAAGATAAGATCGGCGCTTTGCAGATATAAAAGGAGCTTACATTGTGTTATGGCGTTGAAATGTAGCAAAGGATATGACGATATATGTACACAGACGTATTTTTAATGTTTTGATGATATTATTATACTCTTAGATCATAGTATTTTCCTGTCACACAGGTCTATGCCTACACTATGGTTTGTGTTCCATCCTCATCCTTCGCGCGATAGGAACTTTTTCCAATCACGCGGGTTTGTGTCAGCCTAGTGTTATGTTATTTTGTTTATAAAATAAAAGAGTTAAATAACTTTGTGTATCAAACAGGCGCAGTAATTACAAAGATTTTTATACTGGAGTATCGGGTAATACTTTTTAAAAATATAAATAAGCAATAGTAAATGAGACCACCTTCGCAATCAACGTGGGATTACCCACAGATGCGTCGCCTAAAGACAATGACGGAATACCTCCGAAAAGTATGTTTCCCTTATTACCCTCAGCAGTATGTAACATCGGTGTTATAAGGCAAGAACAGGTGTGGTTATGAAGCCTCTGGAGTCGAACCACCACTTTGAACGAACAACAAAAGAACTTAACAATTATGAGTCGTTGGTCAAAAGGGACCGCTCGAAAAAGGGACCGCGGTCCCTTTTTGCTCATTGATTTATATTGCAAATATTATTGCAAGCCTAATTACGCAAAGGAAAGTTATCGAGATAAAAGTTTGATCGCCATCAGTATTTTCAAGAATTTATAAAAACTAGTGTGGATCTTTAAATAAAATGAAACTCACAAATGTCGCAGTATTGACAATTTATTTTTATTAATAAAAAATATCACTGGTCCATTAGAATTGAAGTGATAAATTGAATCTCGATTTTATGTAAACACATGTCTTTTATACGACATCGACAAGCCACAAGGCAAATTATGCCCCTACAATCTGTAAATTCCCTAATTCCTTTTCCTGTCTAGGAACACCAGGTTTGTCGTTTTTATTAAATTTCGTACGAGGTAGTCATAAATCTGAGCCTGATGTTTTATTAAAATCTATTGGGAATTCCACTCAAAACACGGCGGATAGAATATGATTTATGTAGCCAATAAATCAAGTTGCCTGTGTGTACCTTATTGGGATCCTATACCCTTATAAGTCACATTTGTAAGTAAATTAAAAAACGGAGTTCAGAATATCACAGCATGAATTCTGAATATAACTTATTTAAATATAGAAATTATAAAAGTTACTTGACCTCGATCAACATATTGGAAATCTAATGACAGTAGAACTACATGACTCTGAAGTCTTATAACAACTGTTGAACACTACTGTGTTTATGTTTATGTGGTAGGCAGAGGTACATTACACGAAGCGTTCCGATTTAGTACTCAAGATTTACATCGCATCTGTGACCGACCTGATGTAAGACAGAAATGATATTTACAGTTGATTATACTCTATATAGATGTCTATGAGCAACTACTACTTACCATCAGTCTGTATGTTTTATACGAGCATAAATTTAAAGTAAATAAAAAACGTAACTATTCGAACAACATACTATATCCATTTGAGTATTGACAGAAACTCGAACATAACTTTCATTGTAAGTGCATTTTATCATCATTTTAATAATCTTTGCTTTTTATTATATGTTAAAATAATGCAAAATGCTCTGATTTTTTTACTGATAATGTGTGTGAGATCAGTGTGTATTAACGTGTAGTTTGAAACCCCCTAGGGGGTCACGATACCTCTGTAGAGAGTTGCAAGGAAGGTCGAGAAAAAACAGTCACCAGTAAAAAAAAGATATATTATTTAAAAAAGTTAATGTGAAATTATACTCGTTATGTAACGCGAAAAATATTTTGATACTTGGGAGTTGTGACATGATAAATATTGAAAAACACTGGTCTAGATTGTATATTGTGATAGAAACTCGTAAACTAGCTTGCGTTTACGACTTCGTTTAATTTGTCTATAACTTTGCAAGTTATAATTTGTAAAATAATTACTTATGTTAGTGACGTTATATGAGCTAATACTTTACTGTTTATCTCTTGATCGTGTGCGGTGGTAAAAGCAAATTAACGACAGTAGTAAATAATCAGACACTGAAGTATTTTCCTCATATATAATTATTGTAACGTATGGTACATGGCTAAGCATGGCACACTTTCTATAATTCAAAAACTTTTAGGGTATATTGCGCCTATGGGGTCACAAAAGGTGTTAAGATTCTGATGAACGTTACATTTTTTTTTTGAGATTGAAGTAGCAAACGAGCAGGCAGTCCACCTGATGGTAAGTGGTTCCTGCCGCCCATGGACTTCTGTAAGCAACTTCATATAGAACAGAGGTTTTATCGGAAGTCGATCACAGATGCGTTGCTATTCTCGAGGACTGAGATGGTCACTTCGTATATAACGGAGCCGTCAACATCACCCTTCCAATGTAAAGCAAAAACTGCTTCACACTAGAAATAGGTGGCGGTGGTACCTCCTAGGTCGAACTACACTGGTTCTAACACCTGGATACTACGAGGAATGTACTTAAAAGAGTAATAACATACGAGCGACAGTTCGCTAATAATTATATGAGAGATAGATGTGACAGTTCATGTCAACGATCATCGCGACGACGCCACTGATGGTCGCTGACGACAAGTAGCCGTCACAGATCGCTGATGTGGACAATAGGCGACCGTCAACAATTCTTGAAGGTCGTGAAATGAACTGTTGCTTTCTAACTCTTAACGTCTTTTAAGAAATTTGAACCTGTGTTTTAATTACTTATTGTACCTAAGGTCGCTATTTAGGCTTATATTGCTTACTTATATAACGCCTAATCATACATATAGAAAGTGCTCAATCATTTTACACGAATATTTTTTACCGACTTCCAAAAAGGAGGAGGTACTCAATTCGTCTGTATTTTTTTTTTTTTTTTTTTTTTATGTTTG